>JASSUY010054871.1:0-112764 GCA_032466535.1 Forpus xanthops
GGACCGGGCCCGGTACCGAACGGCGCAGGGCCCGGGACGGCCCCGCACAGCCCCGCAGAGCCGCCCCGGGACGGCCATGCCCAGAGCCGCCTCCCCCCTGCCCCCGCCGCTCCCCCGGGGACCATGATCGGTGCGAGCCGCGGCCCGGGCGGCAGTTGGGGACATGAGAAAGGTACCGGGGGGGGTTCGGAGGTAACGGAGGTGGGGGGGCGGCTCCATCCCCGGGCGCGGGGGGGGGGGGGTGTCGCGCACTGCGGCCCGGTGCCGGTGCCGGGGTTGCATCAGGTGGGTGGGAATGCGGGGATTTTCCTGCCGCGCACCCCACCCCTTATGCAAATGGCCGGGATGGCACCACGGGGCTGATGCAAGACGGCCCCGGTGCAGCCCCCGCCGCGGCGGGGCCCGGGCTGGCCCAACCGGGTGTCCATGGGCGGTGGGGCGGGGAAGGAGGGGGGGGGAGATCCATGCGGAGCCCGCAGAGCCGCGGTGGGGACCCCCGGGAGGAAGAAGGGTCCGGAGGGCGGCGGGGGGGGGGGCTCCCGGCCGGGGTTGAAGGGGTCGCGGTTGTCTTGCAGGACATCGATTTGATTGACATCCTGTGGAGACAGGACATCGATCTCGGCGCGGGGCGAGAGGTGTTCGACTACAGCCACCGGCAGAAGGAGAGCGAAGTGGACAAAGAGCTGAGCGATGGGAGGGAGCGCGGGGACGGCTGGAGGAGAGATGTCCTGGCCAGGAACCTCCTAGTTGATGGAGAGACCGGGGAGAGGTTCCCTGCGCAGGTAACGCCCCGGAGCTGCCAACGGAGTGAGGGGGCATTGTGGGGGGGCTCCGGCTTCCGATGGGGAGGGTGGAAGGAGCTGCAGGACCGGTGCTTCGCTTGGGTGGGAATGGAGCAGGTCGTGGGCATGGTCCTGGTCCGCAGGGAGGGTGAGGGCACAGGGTCCTTGTGGCAGAGCAGAGTCCTTGCACTGGCTCAGAGCAGGAGGATGGAGCCACTGGGTGGGGCCTTTGGCTCTTTTTGGATGCGCTGTAATAAAGCTCTGCTGGAAGGAGCTCCTTTCTCATCATCACCATCACCTCCCTGCTCCTGGGGCTACCACTGTGTTACACGCAGGTGCCCGGTACGGAGGATCAGACAGCACTGTCCCTGGAGGAGTGCCTTAGGCTGCTGGAGGCCACCTTCCCGTTCGGGGACAATTCGGAGGTGAGTGGATGCGGCCATGTCCTGAGCTCCTCCTGGATCCCTGACTGCAGAACCCGCGCTCACTGGGGTTTGCCTCCTTAGGGGAGGCTCCAGGCAGGTCACAGTTAAGCATTTCTGGCCTTGCTTCTCATGAGTTCAGAGAGGAATAACTGCACCCGGTTTGCTCTGAACAAAGGGGAACTGATGGTGCACGTAGAAGGATGAGGGGGGGTCAGGACTGCTGCCTCCCCCCCCAGGCCATGGCCTGACTCTTGCCTCGTGGGGTTCAGTTTCCAGCTGCGGATGTGTCCACCCTGAGCGAAGCCGTGCCCGGTGAGAGCCAGCCCGCGGGCAGCCAGCCCGGCCTGCTCCCCCCGCTGCTCGCCGAGGCCGAGTCACCCTTCGACCTGGAGCAGCAGTGGCAGGACCTCATGTCCATCATGGAGATGCAGGTGAGCTCATGCGGTGGTCGCTCGCTGCATTGGGGCTGCGGTGGTTCTGTCTCGACCTGTGCGGTGACATTGTGTGTGTGGTGCTGGGCTCAGCCTCCCGCAGCCAATCCCATGGGATCGGGCTCATTTGGCAGATCCAGAAGCATGGCCCTGCCTTTGGTGCACAGCGGGAGCGCGGCGCCTTCACCGCCCCGTGTCGTGTCTTTTGCAGGCTATGGAAGTGAACACCACGACCGCAGAGCCCCTGTACAACGGCACGAGCGGGGACCTGCTGGCCTCCAACTACAGCCTCGCCCCCAACACTCCCATCAACCAGAACGTCAGCCTGCATCAGGCCTCCCTGGGTAGCTGCTCGCAGGACTTCTCCCTCTTCAGCTCGGAGATCGAAAGCCCCTCCATGGCCGGCGGCTCGGCCCTGCTCCAGCTGGCACCGGACAACTCCACCGGCCTCAACACCACTTTCGGCTCCACCAACCTGAGCGGTATCTTCTTCCCCCCGCAGCTCAATGGCACAGTCAATGAGACAGCGGCCCCCGAGCTGCCCGACCCGCTGGGGGGGCTCCTGGATGAAGCCATGCTGGATGAGATCAGCCTGATGGACTTGGCCATCGAGGAGGGGTTCAACCCGGTGCAGGCCTCACAGCTGGAAGAGGAGTTTGATTCCGACTCAGGTCTTTCTCTGGATTCTGGCCACAGTCCTGCTTCTCTGAGCAGCTCCGAAGCCTCCTCCTCCTCCTCCTCTTCCTCCTCCTCGTCCTCTTCCTCCTCCTCGTTTTCCGAGGAAGGAGCCGTCGGTTACAGCTCCGACTCTGAAAACGTGGACTTCGAAGAAGCGGAAGGGGCGGTTGGATACCAGCCAGAGTACAGCAAGTTCTGCCGCATGAGCTACCAGGACCCATCGCAGCTCCACTACCTGCCTTACCTGGAGCATGTTGGTCACAACCACACCTACAACATGGCACCGGGGACCCTGGATCCCGAGGAGCCCAAACTGCCCAGCGCTGGGAAGAAGAGCAGCAAGGAGAAGCCGTCTGAGTTCCTGGACAAGCAGATGAGCAGAGACGAGCACCGAGCCCGCGCCATGAAGATCCCTTTCACCAACGACAAGATCATCAACCTGCCCGTGGAGGAGTTCAACGAGCTCCTCTCCAAGTACCAGCTCAGCGAGGCTCAGCTGAGCCTCATCCGCGACATCAGGAGGCGAGGCAAGAACAAGATGGCTGCGCAGAACTGCCGCAAGAGGAAGCTGGACACCATCCTCAACTTGGAACGGGATGTGGAGGACTTGCAACGGGACAAGTCCAAACTGCTCAGGGAGAAAGTGGAATTCCTTAAGTCAATCCGGCAGATGAAGCAGAAGGTGCAGAACCTTTACCAGGAGGTGTTCGGCCGCCTGCGGGATGAGAATGGGCAGCCCTACTCGCCCAGCCAGTACGCGCTGCAGTACGGCACCGACGGCAGTGTGCTCCTGATCCCGCGCTCCGCCGCCGAGCAGCCGGCGCGGCGCCAGGACCGCAAACAGAAGGACCGGAGGAAGTGATGGGAGGAGCGGGACACTCGTTCAACAGGGAGAACTGGAGAAGGGCTGAGTCTGGAAGTACTTAGAGGAACTTTCATGCCTTCTTATCCGATACTATCTTCTCGAAACCACAACCCACACCAAACCAACCCACACGAGTAAAGGTGACTGCTGCCGGCGGGAGACACTGCGGGACCTGCAGGCGGAGCGCTGGGGGCTGCCCCGCCGCCGCAATTCCACAGCCTTGGAATGCTTTGAGCGCAGGACACAAGCTGGCAGCACCGGCGGTGGGATTGGCAGAGGCGGATAAACTACTGTTAGGAACTGGCTTTAAATAAGAGAAAAGAGATTTAAGCAAATGAACTTAAACCAAGTGATAGGAGAGACATTTTCTGAACTTCCAAAGTTCTGTGATTTCAGGTAGTTGGTTTATTATTATTTTTTCCCCCTATTTTGTTTTCCCCCTTTTTTTTTTGTTTTTTGGTTCTTTTTTCCCTTCCCTCGACCCGTTTTTGCCATCGGTGTGTGTGACTCGATCCGACTGAATTCCAGATTTACCCAGCATCCCTTCCTAGAGCAGACCAGTGCACACATGGCAACACGCAGTGCTGTGACTTCCGTTAACCCTTTCCAGTCTTGAAGGAAGCTCACAGGGAGAACCGGGTACGTGTGGAGGAGCTGTGGAGGGCTTTACGGGAAGGGGGGCACTGGAGAGGGGTAGCAGAACCATTGTGCTCCGGGTCCCCCCCATCACCACACTCAGAGCATGTCACTGCCGCCGCGCCAGCGCCGTGCTGGGCAGGCACACGCAGCAGCCTGCATGCAAACGCTGTTGTCTCCCATGCGAGGCCCGGGAGCTGCTGGGCCAGAACGTTGGGGGGGGGTCCGTGGGGCCCCCCCCGGCAGCACACAGCACAAGGGGGGAGCAGAGGGTTAAGCCCCCTCCGTGTCCCCCAAGCCGTGGGCTCGTCACTTATAGAGAGCCGTTAGGATCCCTGTTCCGTAACCGCGCTTTGATTTCTTGGGGCTTCAGCCCTGGTTTTCCCTATAGGGTCTTGAGTGCTTGTGTTGAGTAAAGCAAACGAAAAAGGGAGAAGCCCAAACGTTCAAAGCTGCTAAATGTTCTCTTTGCCATAAAGAAAGATTCCGTGTAACCGTGTGATCACATTATAGGATTCTCTTCTGTCCCTAGGTGTTGGTCTGACTTCCTTTGTTTTCAGGAGGGGGGTGGGGGTAGTGCCTTGATCACTGTCCGTCTCCGCCACGGAGGCGATCCTATGAAGCTGTATTTCCAGTATAGCACAGCTGGGAGCGAACCGACTTTACCAGCAACTGACAAAAACAAAGCTTACAAACACAACAAAAAGGCTTTGCCAAGCCAGTCCTGTGCATGTGGGTCGGGCTGAGGGAGGACTCGGGCTGGGAACGCAAGGGAAGGAACCCTGGTGCAGGCAGGAGAGAGGCCTGGAGTGGCCATGGGGAAGGTGGATCTCGGGGTGGGGGGGTTGTGGGGATGCACTCCTTGAGATTCAGTGGCTGGACTTGGGCAGGAGGCGAAGCACAAGAGGTGGAGCTGTGGGTGCGGGGAGGTTGGAAGGGAGCCCTGCGCGGATGTTTTAAGTTATTTTTCCTCTTAGAAACTCTTCTTTTGAGTGCTCTGTGACCTGTCAGGGAATGAGGAGAGATTGTGTGAGCACAGGACGAAAATAAACCGGCTTATTCACTGTACGAGCATTTGCTTCATGGTTTTCTTCTTCATTGCCTTCAAAGAGAAAGCAAAAGGCCTCATCCTGCAGGTCCTTCTCCATGGTAGCTCCAGGGTGTTGCCGTCATCCCTGCCTGTAGGTACCAGGTTGGAGTGGAGGAGAAGGTTCCTCTGCTGTGGGAAATGGCTCTGCTGTTCCCTTCCTTCCTTCCCAACAGCATCTTCCCAAAGCAGCCGTTGGAGAAGTGTGCTCCTGGTTAAACCCTCAGTGCATGGAGCCACTTGTGGGTCCTGGAGCTGAGGCTGGCAAAGCTGATGCGCTCAAAGGCTTGATGCTGGTCTCTGCAGGTCAGAGCTGCCTTGGTACAGCCTCATCCTCCTCCTTGAGCCGAACACCGGGTCCTGTTGGGCATTCAGACACTACCAACGCAGCTCCAACCTCTGTGTTGCAGCTCCATCCACTGCACACCACAGTGCTGGTTCCAGAGCCAGGGGCTGTTCCTCACCAGTGCCTTTATACGGGGTTCTGCAGGTTGGCTCCTGCCCCATTGCGGGCAGAGGAGCCCCAGCCCTTCACCCATCCCTGTGCTGCACCTCGTCCTGCAGCTGAGCCCATCGGAGGGGCACTGCCAGGCTGGTGCTAGTGGGAAGCTCTGGCTGCGAGCCCGGGGCTGCCTCCAGCCCTTGGTTCCAGCCCCATTCCCTTGGCAGAGCTCAAGGGCAGGCCCAGGCTGCTCTGAGGCCAGGCTGCTGCCAACAGCCTCCCCCTGGGGCCAGGCAGGAGCCCAGGCCCTGCAGATGCCACTGAGCACAGCTTGGATGAACTGAGTGGGGCTGGAAAATGGCTCCTGGGAAGAGCTGCGGCACCAGCGAGACCTTGGGCTGGTGCTGAATCACTGCACTGCCAGGCAGCAGCTCGGGATGGCTGCCTGGTGCCTCTGAACCCCACCAGCACTGGATATGCTTTACTTCGAGATGGCTTTCTCTAAGGCTTTACTATCCACCACCTTCCTGCATGGCACATGTAGGGGCTGGGGGTTTTCCATCTCATGGGCATGATTATGAAGCAGGTCCTGAGCACTCACTAGAGCCTGGCAATGAAAGCTGGAGTGTCTGAGTTAGACACAGCACCAAAGCTTCGTGACCACCAGCCTCAGGCACCTCCCTGGGCCAGGCACAGCCAGAACAGGAAGCAGAAGCTCCCCAATTGCTTTCCACCAAGGATCCAATGGGGAAAAGGGCCTTTTCCTGAGGATTAAACCTCTCCTCATGGGACTGGAAGAGTCCATCCATGCCTGCTGCTGGTGCTGAGGCCAGCCCAGCTCTGCATGTGGCAACAGCTCAGGCAAGTGGAAAATGAAGCATCAAAATCCATCCTCTGCAGTGCTTCCTGCCTCTCCTCCTGGGCTTGGGGGCTCTTACTGCAGATACTCCTCCAGACGTGCCTTAGAATGGTGGCAGAATGGTGACAATGCGAGGAGGTCACAGCCCCAGCGCTGTCCTTGCTGCCAGTCCAGCACCAAGTGCAGACCTTTCCTTTTGGGAAGCAGGAAGCACTCATCCATCACCATGGTCCTGCCGCTGCCTGAGCCCTCAGCATCTGCTGGGGATGGAGGAGCAGCCCTGCCCTTTCCTGCCCCACTTCAGGCTCAGCCTCGAGCACTCCATATGCCTCAAGGATCATGAGAAATCTTCCAGTGCCTGCTCCTCAAGAGGCGATGCATCCCGCTCCCATGGTGCCACAGACCCGTATCCTGGGATCTGGACCCTGCCTGTAGCTCCCATGAGCCCCACACACTCAGTACGACCACAGGCCCACCCTGGGCTGCAGCAGTGAGCATCCTTCAGCTACCTGCTGCAATTGATGGCCCTGCGCCTCCCTGGGGAGCTGCAGCCTTCCCGGCCTCAATTAAGTGGCCGTTGCCCTTCTCCATGCAGTGATTAATACAGGTTTAATTGCTGCTTCCACCAGGGCAGGGCAGAGATTTCACCGTCCCACTGGGGATAGGCTGAGCTGCTGTAAATGACCTGGATTTCAAGGGGCTGCGTGGTTTTGCAGCCCAGAGTGGTGGCTGAGGGGTTGGTGGAGCCCCTGCTCAGCTCTGACCACAGCCAAAGCCTCCCTGCTCCATCCTGGGAATGCCAGAAACCCCTGGGGCAGGAGCCATGATCCGCCCCTCAGCAATGCTTTGGCCCACTCTGCTCTCTGTACAACTGCACAGGAGAAGTCTCCTCTCTACACACAGGAGCATACAGCCCTCAACAAGTCCACACCAGGAACATAAAGGGAGACCATCTTCACCCAAGCAGTCACCAGAAGCACTGCCAGAGCTTTAAAACCCCATTCCTAAGCACAAAGTTGGGCTGAGAATGGAAGTGAAGGTCACTTACCCAACCTCTGTTGCCGGGTCCTGGCTAAGGAACACGCGCATCAAAGGAGGTCCCGACTCATCCTCTTGTCTCCATGGGTGAGACTGGGCTCTGGCCTCTATCCACTAACCTCTAGGACACTTCTCTTCTCCAGACGGAAGCCAACATAAACCAGAACCTGGGATCAGCTGCTCCGAGGCTCCGGCTGCCGTTGGGAGCCAGCGGCTGCCCTGGGCTGCACCAGCGCTCCGCCTGCTCAGCAGGAGCTGCAGCCACATCCCTCGCGCCTGCTCTACACCTCCTCACTCATCGCATGCACAAAGAGCTGGTAGAGAAGAGAAAAATCAGGATTAAAAATATAAAATTTTATTGATAAAAAAAAATAAACCAAAACGAAAAAAAAACAAAAACAAAAAAACAAAAAAACAAAAAAAAAAAAAAAAAAAAATCAGAAAACCCCCAACCCGACAGAGCTTGGGATGAGCTTCAACTCCAAACACGTACTTTACAGTTCAACAACGGCTTCACGAAACCTAAACACATGCTCATAGAAAAGGTTTGTACAAGGCAAGTCTAGATACATACCCACCCTCCCAGGGGGTGCCGGGAGCCCACTGGGGCTCAGGATCCGGCCATTAAATACATGAGGATTTGTAATAAATCTGATTGCCAAAACAAGGACAAAACAAGGAACAAAAACAAGGACTCGAGCAGATTTGGGGGCACGCATCCAGCTCCAGCACCAAGGTGTGGCCTCCTCCGAGCATCACTTCTCATGGGAGAATATAGCATCATTGAGTGCTTTGGGCTGGAAAGGACGGTAAGATCATCTAGTTCCAACCCCCTGGCACGGGCAGGGATACAATGGAATTGGGCTGTTTGCTTGTGCTGCTGTTGATTCCCTCTCCCTCCCGCAATGGGAAGGATCCCAGTGCTGCGGGCTGGCTATCGGCACCTAAGGAACAAATAGAAGTCTCTCCCCTCATCCCCCCCCCCCCCAATTTGAGAAATAGCACCTTGTAAGGGAAAGATGGGTAGAAAGGCTTTTGAAGGGTTAAAATCCCCCCCCCATACAATGCACGTGTCAGTGGCAGTTCTGCTGCAGGACAATACAAATCACAAGTTTGCATTTTCACAAGTTCCCTCCCCCCCATTCCCTTTATCCCTCCCTCTCCACATCCCTCGCACAGGGGGGGGTGAGGATCCTGGCTCCAGAGAGCTGGACATTCACAGTGTGAGTGTCAGTGTCCCACCTCCCTCACTCTGCCCCCAGCGCTGGGCTCTTCCCCCCAGCCCTGCCTTTATTCTGCTTCACTGTTCTGAATTCAGGGTCTACAAAAGAGCTGGAAATGATCTGGAACGTTGTCACCAGACCTCGCATCCCTCCCTCCCATCCCGGATAAACAAGAGACCAATTTCCCTCCATTCCCCACCCCCCCCCGAACCAATACACCAGTAAATAGAAAAAGAAACAAGAGAAGAAAGGAAACAAAACAAAAACCTACACACATGCTACGCCGTAAAAATGCAGAGTTAACACTATTGGGAAGAAGGCTGTGGGTTGCTGAGATGGTCTTTGAAGAATAAGCAGTATCCATCTGCACTCTCTTTCCCCAGCCCACCCATCACCAGGGATAGTCCTTCATGGAAGGGGCTCTGCTTCCTCTCCCCCAAGCTGCCAAATAGGCAGCTTTGAAACAAACACCCCACTTCCTCCCCTCATTCCCACCCCAGCATCCCCCTGCCCTTCCCTTCCTTCCCCCCCCTTCCCTCCCTCCACATTGAGCCGGGCTGGTTGGAATCTGTACACAGCATGAAGCTGCAGAAAGCAGTTGAGCAGCTGCAGGGCACAGAAACCATACTGGTCTCTTCAAAGGGCATCTTCTCCAGCCATCTCTATGCTCCCAACCGAGCAGAGCTGCGTTCTCTCCCTCTTGCTCAAACCCACAGTTCAGATCTTTATACAAAGGCTGGCCAGAGCGGGTGCCAGGGCTTAGTTCTTGTCCTCTTTCTTGTCATCGTCCTCTGAGGGGTAGGAATGCCATGTCAACCTCTCCTCATAGAACGAGATGACCACCTGGGGGCACTTGATGTTGGCTTCCTTGGCAGGGACCAGGTCGGCCTCGTCAGAGTTCTTCCTACAGGCCAGAGCAGAGGTGCAAGTTAGGGGGCTGCGGAGGGGGAGGTGGAAGAAACGGAGACCGGAGAGGACTCAAGAAGCAGCAGGAAAACAGAGTCCCCGAGGTGCTCGGGGCATCCAAGTGCCCCCTTCCCGAGTGGCTCCGGAGCAGGGAGAAGCAGCACGTGAGCCCAGGGGAAACCGAGGCGTGAGTTGAGCGCTGCGTTGTCGGGGATGGGGAAGGAGAAGCCGAATGAAAGCTGCGGCCCTGCCCCTGCCACTCCGTACTTCTGACACGGCGCAAAAGCCAAAGGGCTCCCACAGCTCCGCCTGCCTGGGTTGGCTCCCACCTGCACCAGCAACAAGCCCTGTGTCACTACAGCCGGAGGGGACACGGTCGCTGTCACGGCTCTCCTCTCCTGGGCCATGACACCGTGCCCCTCTTTCTCCCCAAGCTCGCGCCTGCTGCAGGGGGGACATCTTAAAGAGCCACATCACCCCCAAGGGCCCTACCTGCTCGTTTCACATCCACGTTAGCCTCAGCGCAGAGGGTCACCTCAGGCAGCAGCGCCATCACCAGAGATTTCATGCCAGGTAGCAGGGCCTCCCCAGGCGCAGGTCCTTCCCTCTCTGGCACAGAATAAGTGAAGAAGTGACAGACACAAAGACACACTCACCACTTCATCAGGAACATGAGCTCCCCGCTGGAATCTGTGGCACCAATGATCCGCTCGGGCTCGAATCCTCGGGCAAAGCCTCGCGGTTTCTCTGACTGCAAAGAGACAAGTTGCCACTTGCAGCATCACCCAGGGACAGCCACAGCCCTGCCTGCGGTCTCCAGGGGACACTGGGAGCTGCTCAGAAAGACTGGGTCAGATGTTCAGACCAGAATCATAGAATCCCAGCCTGGTTTGTGTTGGAAGGGACCCGAAAGCTCCTCCAGCTCCAAACCCTGCCATGGACAGGGACACCTTCTACCAGAGCAGTTTGCTCCAAGCCCTGTGTCCAACCTGGCCTTGAACACTGCCAGGGATGGGGCAGCCACAGCTTCTCTGGGCACCCTGTGCCAGTGCCTCAGCACCCTCACAGGGAAGAGTTTCTGCCTAAGAACTCATCCCAATGACTAATAATGACTAAGGCCAGTGGGGAACTGAGAAGATAGCTCAGGAGTAAACCTGTGGCAGAGAGTGGACATCCTGCTGGGTCCAGGGGGAAGTGTCCTGCTGAAGCTAAAGCAGAAGATCCAAAGTTGGTCAAACTCTTGTGCTGGCCAAGACCCAGCAGCTCCTGGGATGAACCCAGCCTGGAGAGCCTTTTACCATCCCTATTCCCAAGCAGCTCTGAGCACCCCCAGCGGGAGGTTCTCTGCTCCATCCTGTTCCCCTCTCCAAGGGAAAACAGGCAACCCCTACCTCCTGTTTCCCCCCTTTTGCTGTTCCTCAGGAGAAGCTGGTGCTCTAAACCCATGTGGTTCAAGAACTGGCCTTTCAGCTTAGCGCTAGGACTGGCTCTGAGGTCACTAAGAACAACTGGAAAGAGTTTTTGAAGATCCCAGACACCATTGCCAAGTGTCGGGGTAGGGAGGTGAGCACATGAAAACCCCACCGGCCTCACCTCCTCCTTCTTCTTCTTTGGTTTGCTCTCCTCCCCTTTATCCTCTGTGTCAGACTCCGCTTTGCGCTTGCTCCCCTCGGACTTCTCGCTCTCATGTGCGGTTTTCTGGGACTGAAGGAACTCTGCAATGAGGTCTGGGCAGTCGAGGTTCTCCTCTGGCTCCCATGTGTTATCTTCACTGCAACCCAAGACAACAGCTTAGTTTTATGTCCTTCCTTGCTGCAGCTTTCCCTACCAAGACAAGCCTTGGGTACCCAGTCACCCAGTGGAGATGCTGAGAAGCAGCAGTGGGGATGTGGCTGTCCTAGCCCTGGGAAGCAGGAGCCTGCCCTGCTCCAGGCAGGGATACCACAGGCCTGGGCAGTTAGCTCCCTTCTCAGGAGAGAAATGCCATTCCTTTTCCCTGGGTGCCTGTTTTACACTAGGCTTAAGCCCCACCAGGGCACATCTGGGTGACAGAAGCGGGTCTTACTCGCCCAGGCTGTGCTCTCAGTGCCCTGATTAAAGCTTGAGGCATTTAGCACTGCTGCTCTCACCCTTACAGCTGCCCTTGGCCTCTTGGCTCCACTTTCCAGTCAAGAAGAGGCACAGGGACACTGAGCCACCAGGCAGGGAGGAGATGCCCGCACTGGGGAAACCCAGACCCACACCACAACAGCAGCAGGGAGGCACTCACTCCGAGAAGCCCTTCCACTTCAGCAGGTATTCCACTTTGCCCTTCACCACTCGCCGATCCAGGACCTTCTCCACCACATACTCCTCCTCCTCTTCCTCTAAAACCTCTTCCACTTTCTTCTTGTTCTGTTTTTTTCCCATTGTGCTGGCCAGTTTTTCAGCTTAAGGGCGACGCTGCTGAAGGAGGAGAGAAAACCAACACGTTAGTGTCAAGGTCAGGTTTGCCTCTGCCAGGCAGCCAATGTGGTGGGTACACAGAGACAAACGCACCAGGCAGGAATGCTGCTTTGGAGCAAACAGATTCATCCAAAGCAGATAACACACAAAGAGCTGAGCCAGGATGGCGAAAGGGAAAAAAGGAGTCTTCATCAGGAGCCTCTTTGGTATGAAGCTTTGGTCTTTGTGTCTCTCTGATCCCACCCATATTCTCTCCCTGTTTTCAGCACACCATGTCTCTTCTTCCCCTTGCTGACCTGCCCTTCAGCTTAGTTCAACCCTGCCTGGGGTGGCAGAGAGCATCTGCAGAGCTGCAGGGCAGTGGGACGGAGATAGCACATCGCTGATAGGAACTGCGAGTTACTAAAGAGTTACTCTGAGTTAAATACACATCCCAGTCCCTGATACTGAGCTCCCTGTGCCCGTTTCCTTGCTGTTCCATGGACGTGCCTGTGGGATATTCATCCAAGTCACCAATCCCCAAAACACTCTTTTGCCTTCCTTCTCTTTCCAGGTTCTTTGGGCAGTCAAAGATCCACACCCAGTGCTGCTAGGAAGTGGCAGCAGCGATGCAGGTAACGCACGATGGGGCAGCCCTGGGTGCAGCTCTGCTTCCCACTCACACACTGGGGACTGCAGAGGAGCAGCAGCCCCTGCCAGAGCCCGGGCGCTTCCCCAGCCTGCAACGAAGCACTTGAGAGAGCCAGAAACCACAGAGGGGCCCTGCTTCCCTGCTGCAACCCAGATGGGAGCAGTGAGAGCACCTCACAGGGCAGCCTGTCCCTGCTGCTGCGAGTGGCACTGCCCACCTCAGCCCTGCCACAAACACCCCTGCTCCTTGCAAACGCTCTCCAGACATTTCTTGCCTGCTCCCAGTTAGATCAGAAGGTCCCAGCACTGCAGCCAACGCACCAGTGAGCATCTGGGAAGGGTTTTGTCCTTAGGCTGAAGAGCCTGATCTCATCCCCAGCCCATGCTCCCAAGAACCGAGTGAACTGGAGCTGCGCTGACTGATACCAACCAAAGGGTCAGGAGGGTTCAGGTCTCCCCATCTGTTACCTCTGCTGTCAGAGAGCCCCTGGTGAAGCTTTCAACAGGACCCAGACCACCCAAACCCAGCCCTGCACCTCAGCCACCACAGATCCCACCCTGCTGCACTGAGGAACAGTACTCCTTTGAAATGCCAGGAAAATCCCTGTTTTCTGCCAAGAGAAGGGGCACACGTTACCTGCCTGGGAACGTTCTTGTTTTGCCACTCAGGTTTAGCATGAACCTTCCAGAATAGAATTCATTCCAGTAAATACCCCTGCGAAATGGGCTTGGTTTCTACCTCAACTCAGAACTGCAGCTCCACACTGGCTGAAGAAGATGCCAGGACTCAGCAGCAGCCTCAGCTCTCAGGCTGCAGCTGGATGAGCTCCCGTGGACACAGGATGCTGCTGTTTGGGTATCAAAGGAGAAGGTTTCAAAGTAGGCCCACAGCTCCAAAGTTACCAGTTCTGATGAGCAGAAGCCACAGCAGAGAGGATGGGAGGGAGCACAGCGCACCCAGAGCACCCTATCTCTGCTGCTACCTCACACACAGAGCTTGAAGGCAGCTGAAGAGCATGGAAGAGTGCAGAGGGAGAAGCAGCACTTCCTTGCTTGTCAGGAGCTGGATTGATGTGCTTATGCTTGGACCACACTTGCTGCCAGACAGACATCTTCCATCTTCCCTGTGCAGCGCCAGGCCACAGTGGGTGCTGGCAGCGAGAGCTGCTTGGTGTTCACTGAGCCCAGGCTCTGCATCAAAAGCCTTTTCCTCCTGCTCATGTTTAGCACCAGAGATCTCCCTTGCTCTGCTTTTACTGGTGGTCTCAGAGAGGGGTTGGCACTCAAGCAGGGTGCAGAGCAGATAGGGAGAAGGGAAGAGCTTATTCCGCAACTGAATACATTTAGCGGTGCTCGTGGAGCTCCAGTGGCTGCCAAAGATGGAAACTAAACCCCTTCCAAGCAGCTCCCTGCCCTGTACACACCAGAGCAGAGGTGATGGTGGGGATATTCCCACAGACAGGCAGCGCTTCCCGCTGGATCCTTATTCAATGCCACAGGACACCCAGCTCCAGGATGAAGTTTTACTGTCCTCCTCATCCCAAGGGGGAAAAAACAACCACCTGGGAACATCCCACTAGAACAGCCACATAGGAACATGCAGCAGAGAGGCTCTGTCCTCCCCAGCTCCTGAAATGCACTGAGAGCATCTTTAACCAGGCACCAGAGGCAGCCCCAAGGCAGGAAGGCTCTGGAGTGCCTGTGGAGGAGGCAGAGCTCCTGGCACCAACATCAGGCTCGGACCCATTGCCCAGAGGGGCTGTTCCACTCAGGAATGCTGCAGGCAGCTCCTTCTCCCTCCTCTCCATCCTTCTCCTCTGGAGAAGGGGCCAGAGCTGTGTGTGCCCCAGCTGAGGAGATCCTCAAGAAGATGCTGTTGCAAATAAAACCCGGGACAGCCCAGAGAAGTGGATCTCAGGCTCCCTCTCCCTCAGCAGCAATTTCTGTTCAGCTGCAGGCAAAGGGACTTGGATTAGATTGAGATGAGGCAGAAACTCCTCCCTGTGAGGGTGCTGAGGTGTTGGCACAGAGTGCCCAGAGAAGCTGTGGCTGCCCCATCCCTGGCAGTGTTCAAGGCCAGGTTGAACACAGGGAGCTGGATGAGCTTTCAGATGGTTTCCAACCCAAACCAGGCTGGGATTCTATGATGACTTCAGTGGAAACTGCTGTGGTTACTGCTTGGAGATGGACTTGTTTTTAAGGCACCTCCGATGCTCGGCTGGATCCCTGGGCCACTTGAGCAACTTCCCAAGAAGGCAACTGCATCAAAGAACCTAACGGTAGAGTATGGCCCAGATGAGCTCAGAGGGGAGCTGCTGAAGCTTGAGGTGGTGTAAGACAGGTAGGTGTGGAAAGGGAAATAGAGAGCCAACAGAGCAATGCAATAGCACAGATCCAGCATTTTATTGTGGTAAAAGATGCAAATCCAGGGCCAGGAGCGCTGTGAGAAAGAGCTTGCCAAGGGGAGGGACCAATATCCCAGTGCAAAGGGCTGCAGCAACCAGAGTGTAAGCATCTGGCAGGCAGCAACCTCAGCAAAGCCCCCAGACACTCACTCAAGGCCTGCTCCTTCCAGCAAGCATTGCCCTGGTTCTACCCAAGGAATTTACACCCCAGAGCATGAGCATCACCCCCATGCAGAGCCCTGCTCTGCCTCTGCAGCTCCTCATGCCTGCTCCATGTAGGCACTGGAGCTGCCTGCTCACAAGCAGGATGTGTGGGTCTGCCCTTGGAGCCTGCAAACCAAAGGGGATAAGGGGATATCCATAGGGATAAGGCTGAGCTGTAGCTCACAGTGCTGCTGTAAGCACGGAGCCAGCACAGAGAGAAGCTGCTGCACAGGCCTCTCGCTGCACTGCAGTCAAATGCACAGCTCAGTGCAAGAGAAAAGGGACTCAGCCCCCCCGGGGGCACAGAATCATGCATGGCTTTAGCTGCAAAGCTGCTCCCCAAACCCTCTGCGTCAGGAATGCTATTGTGGAACAGGGATTTCAGCCTCCTGTGATCGGGAACATCCAAACGCTCCGGTCAGAGGGGCTCAAAACAAAGCACCCGAAGCACTGGCTGGGTTCTGGTCTCTGAAGGAAGGGGGAGAGGTTTGGGATGGGAGAGCTCCATCTCTTTGGAAAGGAAGCACAGGGAAGACTCACCCTGTGCTCTGCTCCCTTGTCTCCAGAGCTTCCAAACACACACATCTCACACCAGAGGTGTAGGATGAAGCTGCTGCATTCTGCCTGGGCATTCTTAGGGAGCACAGACAACTCTTACGGCGCTTCCATGAGCAGACTCGTGTCTATAGGACTCAGGGCTGAGTGAGTCCTGCCTCAGATCTCATCAGTTGTATGTTTCCTAAAATTCAGCTTCAATTTTCTATACTTAATGTGTGAAATAAAGCTGTCTTATGCTGAAAAAAGACGAATTCAGGATGGGCCCATGCCAAAGTTTTCCATTTTCATTTCCTGCTTCTTCCCCAACACTCAAGGTAAGGCCAAAAGCCTTTGTGAAGAGGAAAGCAGAGCAGGGAGAGACCAAAAGGATAACATTGTGGTGTGCAGCAAAGGGCAAAAGGATCCAAGGCAGACCTGAGCCATTGGAAAAGGACTCAACCTCTGGTAAAAGGCCAGGAAGAAAGAGGGGCTGAAGGCAGTGCTGCCTGTGCTACTGGGGAAAGAGGAGCAGTGGAGGGTTAGATGCTGGTACCAAGAGAACAGCATCCAGGCAGTGAGAGCACTGCCAGAGAAGCACAAACGCCCTCAGCGCCGTGGGGAGGACACTGCCTTTGGAAGACCAGGAAGCTCTATCCACACCCTCCCGGGGTGCTTGGTGCTGGTCTCAGCAGTGGAAGGAAGGTTCAGCAAAGGCAAAGGAAGAACAGGCTAAGAAAGCTGGGGAGCTCCGAGGTTTCACTGAGCGCAGACTCATTGGCTGTATCTTCAAGGATGGACAACGGCTCAGCTCCACTTTCAGGGGTTTAAAACCTAAAATGTTTCCTCCTCCTGCCTCCCTCCTTGGCAGCAGGGATCTTTCTTTTGAAGTGGGAAGCAGCACGTTAAGGCTTCCACTCTCCAGAACCTGGGAAGAGCAAGCAAACAGGCCTGGAAAGTTGGAGGGAAAGCTCAAGCCTTTGAGCTGAGAGCAAAGCCACAAGCTTCCAGATCAGCCACATCATTTCCAGTTCAGTTCACAATCCAGCAGAGAAAGCACCTCTGGATTTCAGAGGAGCACACATGCAACAGGAGGGAAGAAAATCAGAACCTGAGGGAAGAAATCCCATCACACCACCAGGAATGATGTGACAGAGGCAGACACAAGTGCTGAACTCCTCTAGATCAGATAAATGGTCCTGGAATGAGAGCAGGGATTTGCATTCTTCTCCTCCCTTTTGTAGGGAAAAGCACTGCCCCAGGTGCTGTGGGATTCCTGTTTTTCCAGTGCCCCTGACACCCTGCTGTGTCTCTCTCACAAGCAACCCCAGGTCTCTGCAGCACCTTCCTCTCCAACCTTCATCCCTATGGACACTGGGGCTGCATCCATCTCTCCAGAGCTGGCTGCCTGTGCAGCCACACCTTCGTTCTCCTCATCCCCACTACCAGGATCTGAAGCACTTATAGGAAACTGAGCCTGGGTCACCAGTCAATGGAGCATCCCTTCATCCTGAGCATCCTCATCCCTGGCAGTGTTCAAGGCCAGGTTGGGTGGGTTTGGAGCAACCTGCTCTAGTGGAAGGTGTCCCTGCCTGTGGAACTGGATGAGCTTTAAGGTCCCTTCCAACACAAAGCATTCAATGATTCTATCCCATCACAAACACCTTCCCCTCTCAGATGGATATGGGATTTTTAATTTGGCTTTCTGAAGTTAATAGGATCTTCCACAGGCAGACCCTGGAATTATGCAGCCAGAAAACCCCTTCCCTCTTCGATCCCTCAGTTTATAGGGACAACACACACTTGTATCCAAACCGATCAATGAGCGCTGCCCCATCGCAGGGACCTTCCCACTCAACCCCTTGTTCCCAGCACTCCCTGCCAGCCCCTCCACACCAGCTCCACAGCCCCGAGCTCAGCCCCACTGCTGCCCTCTCAGCAGCCCTTGGGCTACAGGGGCAGCTCCACATCCACCACCTCCTTCTCCAGAGGTACGAATCCCACTTTGGTTCCACCATCTTTCCTTTCCACGAGCCCTATTATCCCCCCAAACGCTTTATAAACTCCCATTCCAAGTGTGGATTGAGTCCCACAGCTTCCAAACCTCAGAAAGGAGCCGGAGGAGCTGCCCAGACTCCCCCCCTGCACTATGGGAGAGCAGGACTTGGCCCAACACAGCTCCTGCTGCATCTCTTCCCCGCTTCAAGCCACAACCTCCCTTCTGCCCCACGGCCCCCCGGGTCGCTCCGCCGGGATCAGCTCCATCCCGCTCCTGCCGTCCGGCAGCCCGCGGAGCGCTTCCCGCTCATTCTCCCCGCCAAAAGCTGACACTCGTCCCCTCCCCGCGGCC
The DNA here is from genome assembly GCA_032466535.1 of Forpus xanthops. Lineage (NCBI taxonomy): Eukaryota > Metazoa > Chordata > Aves > Psittaciformes > Psittacidae > Forpus > Forpus xanthops. Next base: position 17,941 of record JASSUY010054871.1, read on the forward strand.
GGAGCCCGATCCCTCCTCCTTCCCGGAGCATTCCCGCAGGGAACAGCGGCTCCTCCTGTGCTTCTTTAAAGCACCGTCCCACCCAAGTGCCCCATTCCCCACGCAGGGAATGCTGCTCCAGCCTCTCCCAAAGAACATTTCCACCCCTAAGCCCGGACCCTCCGCAGCAGCCCCCATCTTCCTCCTCCGTTCAAAGCCCCCAACCCCGGCCGCTCCCTCAGCTCTTCCTCTCCACGAGCCCCGCTTTAACCCGGGCCCAGCCCCTCGGTTCCCCCCTTTTGAGGGGCTCATCACCACCAGCACCTCCATTAGCGCTTCCCAAGCCCCCCCCTCCACATCCCCACACACCCCCTCCCTCCCCGCACCCCAAAACACCCCCTTTAACCCCTCAACCACACCTCAGCGCCCTCACCCCAACCTTCCGCGCTGTAACGCCCGGTTCCCCTCACAGCGCCCGCCTTTACCACAACACCCCCCCCCCGGGAGCCCCTCACCCCCCGCACCGTGCCCCCTCGGCCCGCGGCCGCCGCTCACCTTGCACAGCCCCGCCAACCGTCGCCAAGAGAAGGGGCTGCGGGCGACCCCGATTGCTGTCGCCTCGGGCCCGGTCGCTGTCGCCTCGGGCCTGGCGCGCTCCGTCCGCCTCCCTGGAACAAAAGAGCCCGGCCAGCCCCGGTGCCCGCCGTGCGCACTGCGCCTGCGCCGCGACCCGCGCCCGCCGAGGGCCACTCATGGGAGGCGTAGTCCTCTACCCCCCCTCCCTCCCCACCGCAGGGCACGATGGGAAATGTAGTTCCCCCGTCGCGCAGCTGCGCGCAATGATCTGGGAGTGCGAACTACAACTCCCAGCATACCCCGAGAAGGGAGGCGGAAGCGCCGCCGGCGGTATAAGGCAGCAGCACTGCCGCGCCGCTTAAAGGGGCCGCGTCCTGTGAGAGGAGGTGAGGGGGCCCCGGCGAGGGGGGGGGCGGTGGTTTGTGAGTGCTCGGTGCGGGATCCGGTGCGGGATCCGGTGCAGACAGCGTCCGGGAGCCCTTGGCCCGCTCGGGGAGTGGGGCCGGGCCTCATCCCCCCCCCCCCCCCGCGGTAGCGGCGTCGAGCCCCGAGAGCGGGCCCAGCGTTTGCAGCCCCGCTCGAGGTGGTGCTGGGGCGGTCGGGGCGCTCTGGGCTGCCTGAGGACACCCCCGGCGGGCAGCGGGGCCCGGGGTTGGGCCGCCCATCCAAACCGGGAGCCCCTTCCTTCCTAAGTGTGGGAAACGACGTCGGGGAACCCGCTCGGTGCCCGCTGTGGGAGCTCCGCCCAAGCGTGAGGGGCAACGGCAGCGACAAACGGGACTCGATCCCTGTTTTGAGCCGTGGAGCTCCGCAAGGCATTCCCCTAAATCCAGAGGCTCCCAGGGCCTGGAGCAAGAGATTTATAGGCACAGACGAACGTGGTGCAGGGCAGGGAATGGGGCCGGACAGGGCCCTCTGAGCCGCCACTGCTGTGTGCTGGTGAGGAAAGAGTGCTCCATGGCGGTCCCGCTGTTCCCGAGGGCTCGAGGCTGCTGTTAAGAACGTGTCTGAGTCAGCAGGGAGATACCGGATAGAAGGGGAGAGGAAAAGCTGTCACTTTCTCTGTCCGCAGTATGAACACGGGGGGACTGCACCCGGAACCGTGCAGGGCCATGGGGGGGTTCATCTCTGCCTTCCAACCTCTTCTCATGTGAGACACTGAAAATCTGAGCCTGGGGACACTGCGATGCAAATAGGAGGAAGATAAAACCAAACCCAACCACGTATCTCAGCGTCCCTTAAACCCAGGCTTTAAGTAGAAGCCTTGAAAGAGGATTTGGTGCCAACTGCCTAAAGCTGACTGGGAGCTGGCTCCTGTGCTGGGTGCAAGTAGATTTATCAATTTAGGATCAATTAACTCCAAACAAGGTATAAATGAGATTACACGTTTCTTGGTACAACTCTGCATGGAAGCAGAGGGAGAAGATGGGAGCGTTCGGACTCTGATCGCTGCTTTCCTGCAGCCTGTCCGGCTCCTCACTGCCTGCAGGGATCCACCTCCTCCCTGTGGGTCCCTCTGTTCTTAAGAACACCCTTTCCATAGCTGGGAGAGTGAATTCCTCCTCCTGGCAACCCTCCACCGTTCCATTAGGCAACTTCTGTGGCTCCCTCTTCTGCCTCCTGCATTTTTAATCTCACCAGGGCTGTTATGCAAAACAAGGAGCTCTAAAAGCAACGGCAGCAGCATCCCCAGGGAAGAGGATGGTCAAGCCCTGCTGCTGGACTGGTTCTGGCTGGGAGCCCCCAGCACTGGGGAGGATGGAGCTCCCCCTCTTCCCGTGCTGAGCAGTGACTCACTGGTGTCACATTTGGTTCCTGTGCTCCCCTCCTTCCCCAGGGAAGGAGTCATGTGTGCTGCAGCGTGGGCTGGGGGTTATTTTGGGAGGTTCCCCTCGCCCCCCCCATTTACAGCTCCAATTGGGAGCAGCAGCGGCCTGACCCAGCTCCTGGGAGGCAGCTCAGAGCAGGGCTCTCTTTGCTCTCCATCCCCAAGCTCCCCTCTGCTGCCATTAACACTTTGTGTGCTCTGGGGTGGCTCAAGGCCCACACCTGCAAACCGGTGGAGCGGGATTTTTCCAGCGTGGTTTGTGGCTCAGCCCCTCCCCGTGTCCCAGCTAAAATTAGCTCTGTCTTCACAAGAGCTTTGCTTCACATCGGAGCGTATAAATAAAGGCTGGCTCTCCAGTGCTGCCTGGCACTTGGCAGCTCCCATGGCCTAAAAGGCACCACTCCAGGAATGGGGAACAGGTGAAGGGTTGCTCCATGAGCACAGTGACAAAGTGCTGCTGCCTCAGCCCAGGGGCTCCAAAACCTCCTCCAACCCATCCCCCAGAGAAGGTGAAGCCAGGACATGGGATGTGTTTGGTCATCCAGCTCCCCCTGATGAGTCTTCCTGCTCTGTGTGCACACAATGTGGCTGTGGGGTGTGGGGGGGCTCTCTGAAAGGGTGTCACTGTGCTTTTCTTGGGGCTGTGGGGGTTACCTTGCTGTTCCCCCCTTTCCGCCAAGCCTTGGCACTGTGCTGGTGGTGCAGAGCAGGAATTCCTGCAGGAGCACCAGAGGTGGAGCTGGATGCTCTCTTCACTGTGAGTGTGAATGCATCCTCTTGATGTGACTGAAGGGAGAGGATCAGGCAGAGAGTGTGGCCGTGGGGGCTGGAGAGGTGCCTATGGGATAGGACAGCGGTGTGAGGGGCAGAGCCCATGGCAGACCCTGGTGTGTTGAACTTGCTTCCTAAATCCTTCTCTTTTCTCCCTCCAGATGTTTCCCGCTGAGCTCTGCCTTTAGGATGTTGGAGAACCGAGAGGAAGTAAGAACCTTTCTGACCCAGGGCTTCTCTGCTCCTGGCTGGGGTGCTGGACAGGGTCTGAGGGGCAGCTGGTGACAGAGCTGGGCTGGCAATGCCCCCCCCTCAGGCAGTGCTTGTGCCCTAGGAGCTGACCACGGTGCGTGTCCAGGACCCCCGGGTGCAGAACGAAGGCTCCTGGAATTCCTATGTGGATTATAAAATCTTCCTCCATGTGAGTTGGGGCTGCGGGACAGGGGTAAGCTGCAGAGCTGGGTCGTGAGGCTCATGAGTGGGTTTGTGTGGCCATGGGTGGCTGTACTGAGCAAGGATGGAAGGAGCTATGAAGGGAGAACCCTCAGCACCCTCTTCATGTGCACGTCTGAGACCCAACTTCTCCCCTGGAGCCTGCTCAGCTTTTCAAGGCACTTTGAGCTCTTCCAAACCCCACTGCTTCGAAGGAATCCCTTAGTCCCTGAGCTCAGGGGTCTGTGCAGGCAAGATCCTGCTGCCTTCTGCTTTGCTGCCCCTGGATTATTTCCGTGTCGTGTGGTTTATTCCCATGTTTTGGGGTTGTTTTGCAGACCAACAGCAAGGCCTTCACTGCCAAGACCTCATGTGTGCGGCGCCGGTATCGTGAATTCGTGTGGCTGAGGAGGCAGCTCCAGAAGAATGCTGGCTTGGTGTAAGCATCCCCATGCCTTGTTCTCCCTCCTTTCCCTTTCCTGCAGGCAGACCCTGTTTCCCATTGACCCACATGAACTCAGGACAGATGTGGATAGAAACTCCAGGCACTAACATGGGATATCTGAGCTCCTGGGTGCTCCTGTGTCTCCTTGTTCCAGCACTGGGGTGATGTGGTTCTTGTGCTCTGTTCCTGCAGGCCTGTCCCAGAGCTGCCCGGGAAATCCACCTTCTTTGTGGGCAGCACAGATGAGTTCATTGAGAAGCGGAGACAGGGGCTGCAGCAGTTTCTGGAGAAGTGAGTGGAGCATTGGGGAGGACATGCTGCTCCTCTTTGGCTTCAAGGATGCTGCCTGGGAGGTGACAGTGGAGCAGTTGCTGGGTGCCCTTGGTGGTGTGGGCACCCAATGGTGCTTCTGCCTCACTCACCCTCCTCTCTGTGTGCACAGGGTGGTGCAGAATGTGGTGCTCCTCTCCGACAGCCGCCTGCACCTCTTCCTGCAGAGCCAGCTCTCGGTGCCAGAGATAGAAGCATGTGTGCAAGGCCAGGGCCCGCAGACGGTGACAGGAGCCATCCTGCACTATGCCATGTCCAACTGTGGCTGGGTGCAGGAGGAGGAGAGCCGCCCCTCGCTGCTGCCGGGGGGGGATCTGCAGGGCAGGTAAGGCATGAGCAAGCCAAGGAGCTGCCAGGCTTCCTGGAGCACCCTGCATGGTTTGGATTTTCCCTGTCCCAGCCTTGCTGTAGTCACTTAAGGGAATGCATTGAGGATGTGTTCCCCAGCCCTGCATTCCTGGGGGTTAGGCCATCTCAGCTGGGCATCCTGGGCTGTTACCAGCAGCCTCCTGTGCTGCACACCAAGGAAAGACCTTGAGTGTCTCAGAACTTAAGCTGAGATTTACAAAGGTCTTTGGCTGCTTTTCTCCCTTAATCTCTGGGAAGTGAGGAGCCTTTGGAGGCTTCTAGAGCTTTCTGTGCACTTGCCTTTGTCCTCACAGCATGAGTGGGCTCTGCAGCTCCTTGTGCCCATCAGAGCTTCCCGGTGCTTGCTGCCTGCTGGGGAATTAATCAGGCATGTCCTTGGGGGGTGGCTGCCCCCTGCAGCCAGTCAGGGGTTCTCTGTACCTGGGGAGATAGCTGAGCTGGTGGGTAAGGGGGGAACCCTCCATCTGCCCCCTTCAAGAGCCTGAACAAACACAGACATGAGCTGTGTGTGTGAGTCCTGCTGCTTGCTCGGGGTTTGGCTGTGCAGAGATGCTGTGGTGCCCCTGCCCCTCAGATGAGGGATCTGCCTGCTGAGCAGGAGGCCCTTTGGGGCTTTCTGCACCACCCACTGCCTGTGTTTCTTCATCTGGGCCTTCAAATAGCGGAAGAAAGCGGTGTCTGGGCTCCAGTGAGAGACCTGCTTTAAACAGAGCCCTTCTGCTTTCAGAAGGGCTTTGGGGGCGAGCAGCAGCGCAGGGCCATGGGCAGGTACCCAGGCAGGGTGGCTCTGTCCATCCCCTGCTCTGCAGCACCGTCTGCCTCTGCCTGGTGACAGCCTCGGGGGGTTGCGTGCGAGGGTGAGCGGCTGGGAGCTGAGGTTGTGCTGGAGAGGCAGCGGTTGTCTTGGAGACAGGCGGGCACCTCAGCCCTGCGTCATTCCCGCATCCCTTCCTCTCTTCCCAGCTGTGCCGGCCTGGGAAGCCCTCAAGGACCGAGCTGCCTGGAGAGGTTCCCGTATTGGAGTGACTTTGGCATGGATGAGCCGCACTCGGACAGCCCGGAGGAGCCGGCAGAGCCGCTGGCAGTGGGGTGTGAGGAGCAGTAACGGCGCTGGAGACCTCCTCCTGCCCTGCAGCCCTCGCTGGAAGAGGGACTGCTGCTGAGCCAGGGATGGTCAGGATGGAGGGACTTGGGCTCTGCAGGGTCAGGGGCTCGCGTGCTGTCTGCCTGCTGACTCTCACCTGTCCTTGACATCCCCAGGCAGTGCGTTCCTATCGCTCTCCTCTATGGAGAAGAGATGTAGTGGTTAGTGAAACCTGTGTTTGTTCTTCCCATGGCCTTTGCTCTCGGACTGGAGCAGCAGCAGGGCTCAGTGGCTCTGTGTTCTCGGGGTGTCCCTGGCCTGGGGCAGGGTGGGATGCACTGGCTGACATCCAGCACGATGGAGGAAGGTTGTTCCTTGTGGAGCAAAAGAGGGCTCTGCAGTTTAGTCCCTTGTGTTCCCCTCGGTACCACAGGCAGGGGAATCTGCATGGCAGCAGCAATAGCATCTCCTGAGGCTTGTGCCCACATGTGGGATGCAGATCCCGCATCCATGCCTGTGGCCTGGCACAGCTCCCCCTGTTGCCTGCACTGGGATGCGCAGCGATGGACATGGGGCAGGAGAATGAGGTTTTTTCTGCCCTTCTGCTCTGAGAGGATGCCCCTTCCATAGCCTCCTTCCCTGCACAGTGATTGCCGTACAGGCAGACTGGGGCGTCCTCCCAGCCAGGATCCAGTTAGCTGGGAAAGCAGGAGCATGCAACTGCCTCAGATCAGTGCCCAGCAGCGCTTGGGCTCTGGCTACTCCTATTGCTCCCCTGCACCTCCTTCCTCCCACCTCAGCACTGGTGAAGGCAGAGCTGACGTGCTCTGACTTGAAATAAAGATGAAGTGGAAGAGACTGGCGGAGTGGTGGCAGTGTCTGTCCTTGCTGCATGGGCAGAGCCAGCTGAGCCCAGGCCCAGCTCAGTGCAGAGCCATGGCCTTAGGGAACAGAGGGGGGTACTGCACCTCTCGCCATGGGGCTGCCCCTGCCCTGGGCAGCAGAGAGGACCCTGGCAGAGTCCAGGCAGGGCTGAGGGGTCCCTGAAGCGAGTTTTGGGGTGCTGGGCTTGGCTTTGGGGGGGGGGTCTTTACAACAGGGAGCAGGAAGGGTTGGAAAAACAAATGTCAGGAGAAGTTCATGCTGCAGGGTGGCAGCTGCCGGCGCACCAAGGCCATTGGCTGCCCCCCTCATGCATATTCATGGCTATTGATGAGCTGTGCAGCTCCAAATGGTGCAGCTGTGAGGCCAGATGTGCCCATGCACCCGCTCCTGTGCCACGTGTGCCATTACCCACACGTGCCCTTTGCCTGTGCACAGCCTCATGCAGACAGCGTGCCCTCAGCCAGGGCTGGATCCAGCCCCTGACATGCTCCTTGGCCTGGAACTGCAGCATCCTTCACTTGAGAGCTTGCCAGGAGCCAGCCAGCCCTGGCTGGAAGGTGGGATTGGAAAGGGCAGTCCATGGGGCTGCATCCCCTCTGCTGCCTCCTCCAAGGGCCCTGGAGCCCATCTCCCCTTCTCGGGGCTGCAGCCCCACTGCCTCTTGGGGGCACTTATCAGGAGTGGTGTTGAAAGCAGTGACTCAGAGCCCAGGGTGGCCCTGGGGGAGCAATCAGCCCTGCTCCTGCTCATAGGCACCCCCAGGGCTGGGGTCCTGCCCGGTGGCACCATGGGCCGGATGGGTCCCTGTGTCAGGGGGTCCTGGCACATGGGGATGGGGATGGGGTGAGCACGCAGAGGTTCCCCCCCGCAGTAACCATCCCTGCCTGGAGCAGGCGAGGCCATGGCCCCCCCTGCCTGGCACAGCTCCTGCTGCTGCCACAACGGTCTGGAGCTGGGCCATGTGCTCCACACACCGCATCCTCACTGCATCCCCCTGCTGGCACTGCAGCTCTGCAGACAGAGCGCGGGGGGGGGCCCTGCTCTGACCCCCCCTCCGCTCCTCCTCAAGCTGAGCAGGAATGGCTCAGCGCTGGGTCCATTGGTGGAGCTGGGGCAGGATCAGGCCCCGGAGGCCATTTCCTATGGTTGAGCTGGGGCAAACGCATCCAGGCAGGCCCAGACCATCGTCCTTCTTACAGCACAGCATCCATTCCTCCCTGCCAGGATCCAAAAGGGCTCCTGGGAATGATGCCAGAGACGGATACTGGAGAGAGGCTGAGCATCACACCAAGGGGCAGAGCAGAGGGAGTTCCTCATTCAGCTCCAACCCTGCCATGGACAGGGACACCTTCCACCAGAGCAGCTTGCCCTGAGCCCCCGTGTCCAACCTGGCCTTGAGCACTGCAGGGATAGGGCAGCCACAGCTTCTCTGGGCACCCTGTGCCAGCGCTCAGCACCCTCACAGGGAACAGCTTCTGCCCAAGAGCTCATCTCAGTCTCCCCTCCGGCACTTAAAGCCATTCCCATGTCCTGTCCCTACATCCCATGTCCAAAGCCCCTCTCCAGGTTCCCTGGAGCCCCTTTATGCACTAGGGCTGCTCTGAGGTCTCCCCTTCAGGAGCCTTCTCCAGGTTCAGCTGTTCTGAACCAGGCACGAACGGGTCCCCCCCATCCAAACACCCGCACCGGTACCTGGGTTCACTCCGCGGGCGATGCTCCTGCTCCGGTTCAGGCCGGGGGGGTTCGGGCACCCCCCGGGGAGGCCGCGGTCTGTAGGTACCTACCACCATCTAGTGGCCCTTCATCCAAGTGCGGGAGGAAGAGGATCGGGATGCGCCGCCTCAATCCTCAACCGTGGGGATGGACCTGGAACGGGCCTGGACCACATCTGGGGATGCTCAGAGCCGGGGCTGGGGCGAAGAACCGCTGCTTGCACCCAGCTCGGCTCCAGCCCCACGGCAAAGTCCGGAGCAGCCAAACAGGGGAAGGAAAACGGCTTTATTGTGGGGTGCCACCCCCCGAGCCCCATCGTGACCCGATGGTGCTGCTGTGGGTACCACAGGGCAGGGCTCTGGTGAGGGGATATGGGTCTCTTCGTGCAACGGGTGCCTGCAGCGTGGTGGGGACGGTGCCGGCGGTATCTCAGCAGGTCAAGGAGAGAGAAGCACCTGGATTTGGGGAGGGGGAGAGACAGGGGTGATGGTGGGGACACCGAGGGGGACTGAGGTGGCACAGAGGGGACGCCAAGGCTGGGATGTGTCTGGGTGAACGTGGAGGTCCCGCTGCCCCAGGCGGGTACCAGGAATTGGCTGCAGACCTCATCTGCTCTCCCAGCCCCGACCCTGCCTCAGCTTCCCACCTCCCACATTGCTCTGTAATGGGTTTTGTTTGAATCACCACAGAACCCCATTCTGGTCCGGGTGGTGTCAGTGCTGATGCTGCAGCTCCGGTGGTGGTGGCTGCTGGGGGTCTACCATGTTCCTTCCATGGAGTTTGAAGGGTTTGAGATGCAGGGAGGGCCATGGGGGCACTGTCCCCCCACCACGTTCGGCTTTCCTGGGCTCACCTGCTCCCATGTAAAGCAGACACCAGGAGATGGAGCCAAAGACTCTCAAGGCTCAGCACTCTGAGGGTGCTGGTGCACCCCAGAACAGAGCTGCCTCCCCAGCACCCATCCCTCACCTGGGCCGATGGGTCCTCATTGCTCCTCCAGGTCATAGGCAGCTGCCAGGTAATCCTTTGGGACGATCCCAACCACGTCGTTGAGTTCTCCAACCCACCACCCATAGACGTTGTACTCCTGAGGGGACACAGTGCCGGCACATCGGTAAATCCATCACTGTCCTTTCGCCCCATTCCCCACCTTCACCCCGGGTCCTGCAGGCCATGGCTTTGGAAGCTCAGCATTCAATTCACCCCCTGGGGTGGGAATGGGGGGGATCTCATTTCAGATGCGACCCCTCGGCATGTCCCAGGTCCCAGCATGGAGCTCCCTGCAGCCCCTCCAGCCAGGCTGTGCCTGGTTAACGGCCCCTTCCCAAGGTTTATGTGGGGTGTTTCCATGATAGAAGATACCAGAGGCAAACCAGAACAGGAAGAACCTCTCCCATTCCCTGTGTGAGAGGAGGCGGTGGCACACACAGCCCCGAGGAGTCTGCCATCAAAATGGGATTTTCACATACGTGTTAAAGGAGATGGATGTTAACAATGATGTGCGCAGCAGCACGCCCCATGTCCCGCACCAGCTCAGGCCCCTCTGCCTGCTTGGGGCATTCAATGGGTCTCCAACCTCATCCCTGCTTCCCAGTGGGAAAAAAAGGGCTTCGCTCAGGATTGAGTCCCCAGAGATAGATTTGGCCCCTGGTGCTTCCAGATGGCACTGCCCTCACAAGAGCCAAGCAAAGGATCCCTCGACACTCCTGGGGCCGGGATCCCACTGCTCCCCATTGACTCCCATGCAAACAGCACTGACTCACCCCCCCCATGGAAAAGCAGGAGTGTGGAGGGATGTGAGCTCCAGGAAAATCCTGCAAACCCAGCACAAACCATGGGCTCCATTGGCTGTAGGCCGGAGACCTGCGGGAACAGCGGCCGAGATGCACCCCGGGAGTGATGGGGACCCCCCCAAGCCCCGGCTCTGCCATAGCCCCACCACTACGAGGTGTGCTCAGACCCCTTCCACTGTGATGAATGGCAGCCGAGCCCCTCAGCCAGGGGAGGGAAATGAAATGCGAGGCAGGCGAGGACGCGCCGCTCGCAGCCTTTATTTCACTGCGCGGTGCCAAGAAGAATTAAAAGCGCATTAAACTCCCCGCAATAACGGCGAAGTCCTCGTTTCCGAGTGCCAAATTGCACCGCGCTGCATCATACAGATGTTCCTTAATTATGCTAATTTTTATTAAGCGATTAAAACGAGGAGAGCAGTGGCACAGCGAGGCAGAGCCCAGCGCAGCCTGAACTCTGCTGATGCCCTCGTTGGAAAGGGACGGGAGGGAGGAGGAGGGAATCTGAGGCTGGGATCTACCTAATCACACGTTAATGCGGCTTCTGCACTCAGGATGAGCCTGGACTGAGGTGGGGAGGGCGAAATCATTTGGTTGAGATGCTACAGACGGGGTGAAAAGCCATTGGTTGGTAGGGGATTGCTCCAGAGAGGTCGGTGCATGCGGAGAAAGGAGAGGGATGCTCGAGCTCCATCAGGGCCGCAGCAGCTCAGAGGTGCACCCATGGGTGCTGGGGCTACAGCAGCTCCTGGGTCATTTCATGGTGCAGAGCAAAGCTCTGCTCCAGCCTCAGAAGCACAGCAGCAATAAGCAAACCCCTTCCAGGCTGGAATGGAACAGGGAACTGGATTTGAGGCTCCCCCCATCACCCATCCTCCCAGCCCGGCCATGTACACAGCCACAACGGCCTTGCTCCGCTCCCAAAATGCTGTGGTTCTATCCCAGAAGGATGAGAACCCTGACAGCTTCTCCCTGCTTCATTCCCAAGATCCCTGGTGCGAACCCAAAGCAGATGCTGGTTCCCATAATCGCCCACCATCAGGGTGTTTATGGCGGCTTGGTGCACGGGGCCATAAAAAGCTTTATGCTGCTCATCTCCATCGACAAAGGGAGAAGGAAAAGGGGCACAAGGAAACAACAAAACAACCACATCCTGGTTTCTCTCCTGCCTTGCTCCACTGCTCCTCCTTCATCACCCAGGACAGATGATGCTCCGGGAACGTGGAGTCCTCGAATGGCCCAGCTACAGCTGAGCCCTGTGCCCCTATTGGGGAGAACACCCCATATCCAATCACCAAAGGAGAGGATGGAGCCAACTGTCCCTCAGGTCCCCCCACCTGTTGGGACCCTCAATGTGCAGCCACCACTTCTCCTGCTCCACCAAGCTCCATTCATCCCTCTCTCCGAGCAGCACGGGCTCCCTTTCCTCTGCTGATGCTCCCAAGCTCCCCTTTGCCACCGCACTCCCTCATAAACAACCCCGCTGGGCTTTGGGAAGCCCATTCATCACCCCGTTCACATAGGAGATCAATGATGCTTTGATGGATGCCAAAGGAAAAGCCAATCAGTCAGGGACTTATCGGTTTATGATTGCTCGGCCCCATTATTAGTGCTTGTGTGCCATACATTATTGTTAGGAAAAAGGAGGAATCGGATTCCCACATGAGGGATGGTGGGAGCGCGAGGGGTCGGCTGACACCGGGGAGCTTTGTACCAGGTCAGCTATACATCTCCTTACCTCAAAAAGCAGCCCGGAGCTGAGCGAGCTCTGGAATCAAGGGGGAACTGGTCCTCAGGGAGGCATGGAGGAGACAGCTGAGGGATGTGGCTGGGAATGCCATTTCCTTGGCACATCACCCAGCATGGTGCATGGAGAAGTTTGGGTGATGCTCATCCTTTGCCATCGCCTGCTCACACCACACTGCTCTTTTGTAGGCTAAGGCCCCATATAAAGCAATGATTCCCACTTGTTTCCAATGAGCCAATTCCCAGGTGCTGTGAGGAGCTGAGGACACACACCTGGGGCTGGGGCATTGCTCCTTCCCCTTGTCCCATTGCGGTGTCTGTGCATTGCCCAGGGTGTTGTAGAGTCCCATCCCACCAGGGTCTGTGTATCCAATCCCACTGCGGTCCATGTATCCCATTCCACCAGGATCTCACATACCAGAAATAGCAGGGGAAAAACCAGGAATATTAAGAAATCATTCCAGTGGTGAGGCATTGCCAAATGATACCCAAAGAAGCTGCGATTGCCCCATCCCTGGCGGTGTCCAAGGCCAGGTTGGATGGGGCTTGGAGCAACCTGCTCTAGTGGAAGGTGTCCCTGCCCTCTGTGTTGGAACCGCATGAGCTTTAAGATCCCTTCAACCCAAACCACACTGGGATTCTATGATTAAACCCACCCAACCCATGGGCACCACGGCCCAAGATGCTGCTGCCGATAACGCGGTGCCAGGACACCGCATCCACAGGGAATGATGGCACAGGGAAGGCGGCAGAAGGTGCATCTGGAGGGGCTGGGGGACAATGGCAGCACGGGCTGAGGCTGAGGAGCCCGCGTGGAAGCGCTGCGTTAACATCAATGCCATGAAGCGCGCTCCGAGCCTCGGGCACCGCACACACAATGGGAGCGCGATGTGACGGAAACGTTTAATCTGCTGAGCCCATCTGTGCCGAGTGTTTCGCGGCGGCTCCCCGAGAGAGGCGCCGCCGAATCTCCACATTGCCTTTAATATTCTCCTAAATCACCTCCCCAGCGCACTTCAAGGGCCATTGCTGCAATATCACAGGTTCATCGAGAGTGCACGGGAGGGAAGGGGGGGGCACTGCCGGGGATCGGCTTTAGAGGAGCACATTTCCCAGGGAATGGGGTTCCTGTGCCCCTCGGACAGGGGAGAGGGGAAGGGAGAAGGGGGTGGAAAAACCAGAGGGAAGTGATTGTGCTGGGAGGCGATGCGCAGGACTGGGTAGGAGCAAACAGGCTGGAATGGCACAAAAATCACTGCTGAGTTGCTGATGTTCCCTTGCTGCGTGAGGCTGATGTTAGCCTCCTCTCCAGAGAGCCCCATCCTGCTCCAGAGGGTCCTGTCCCACTCTGGACAGCCCCATCCCTCTCGCCAAAGGGCCTCATCCTGCTCCAGAAAGCATCCCGCTCACATATAAAATGGGTGCGGGCGCTTGGGTGATGGGAAACACCCCAAAACAGCCTTAGCTTGAGGGGGGTGGCAGGGCACAGCACCACTGGGTGCCCCAACCCTCCCCTCCTGCAAATGTGTCCTCCTGAGATGCTCCAGATCGGGTGCATCCCACTCCCTGCCTCAGCTTCCCCATCACACTAAGATTGTCCTCCCCTTAACGTGGCTGTAAGAACAAGGGCAAAGGGGTTTAGTTGTGCCGACAGGGCAAGGGGGAAAGGTGGCTTTGAATGAAAATAGGGAGATGCAAACCAGATGTAAGAAAAGCTTCATGCTGGGGGTGCTGAGACCCTGGCACAGGGGATGGGAGATGCCTCATCCCTGGATCAGGATCAGGCTGGATGGGCTCTGAGGGACCTGCTCCGGTAAGGATGGCCCTGCCATTGGAGAGGGGTTTTAAGAGTCCCCCTCCAATCCAAAACACGGTCCTGTGATTCTGTCTCTCGGACCGCCACCCCCAAATCGCCCCACAGTATGTGTGGGGTGCAGGGGGCTCCGGGGCTGTAGGGAGGGATGTGGGTTCCAGGATGCAGGAGGTGTCTAAGGGAGAATGCAGTGTGTGTGTGTGTGTGTGTGTGATGCTCGCGTTGCCTGGCAGCGCATCCCCGCGTTGCCATGGCAGCCGCATCCATCGGCTCCCGCGTGACCCCGGCGGGGTCAGGCGCGGGTCGGCAGAACAAGAGACCCCCGCCCCGGTGGCAGCGGGACCCCCGGCCCCGTTACCGCTTCCCCCGGCCATAGGGTGCGGATGGGAGCAGCGATGGGCGCTATCGATGTGTCCTTATAGCGGCTGCCCCCCCGCAGAGGTCACGGCATTCCCTCTCCATTCATTACCTCCTCATCCGGGTTTCTGGGGCTGGGGGAGCGCGGAGGGGGGGCTGTGGCTAAAGGAAACGACCCTTGGCCTCCCGGGAGCTTCCCAAGCCGGGAATGTGCCAAACCACCCTGCTGTGCCGTGCACCCACTCCACAGAGCGCAAACCCCAACCCCAGCCAGCCCCGAGCCTCATCCCTCCCTTAGGATTTATGATCCTAATTAACGGATGACCTTGAAACGTGTGTCCTTTCCGCAGGGACTGCTGCAGGGGACCACTTCCCACCCAAACAGATGGGGGGGTCACCGGACCCCTCCGCCCCAGCCCCTTTCTACACCACCCTGAGCCCCAAACACCCCGAGTCAGCACCAAGAGCCAACACCGGGACCCTGCGATCCCCTCCACAGCCAAAATCACACCGAGGGACCTGAATCCAGAGGGAATCACAGTGGGGAAAGGAAGGGAGGAGGGAAAGAGCCTCGGGCTCCGCTGTACCCCCTCACTGCTGGTTCATAAATACAGGCGGGGAGCGCCGGCTGCAATTCGGTGACAGCTTCCCCAGGACACAGCGAGATGCACTTGTGTTATTTTAATTAAATACTGCATTATGCTCTGTGACAACTTCATGGCTACAGCGTAAATGAATCCGGAATTAAAGTCTTACTTAGGCATTCCACTATTCCCCCCCCCCCCCTCCGTGGTCTCCTTTCCCTTCCTCCCCTCCGTGTTACAAAGCAAAAGGCCATAAAATCACAATGTGCGTTCAGTTACAGATGGAGCAGCTTGGAAAAGAGGGGAAACCAGAGGAAAGGAGGTGATGAAGGGAGCGGGAAGCGCCAGCGGCTGCTGAGGATCCGCGGTGATGCTGAATGCCAATGGGGGGGATCAGCCCTCCTCCAACCCGGGTTCCTTCCCTCCACCACAGCGTTTGGTGCTGCTGTGATTGTCACTTCCCACTTGAGGGGATGGAGCCCCGGAAGTTCGAATCCATCAGGAATGGGGTCTGTGACTTAACACCCGGCCTGGGAGTTTCAATTCCATCCCTTCATTAACCCGGCTCTAATGAAGCCAGACCGTACGTGACATTTTGCACTGCATCGGCTGTAAATGTTACCGCGTCCATTGGTTTAAATGTTACCCTGAACTGGGAGATGGGTTTATAATTACCGCTGTCTCTCTCTAATGAACTACGATTTCTGCTGGCTGCTGGCATTTGACATCAGCAAAGCAAACCAAGGGGGCTCAGGAACATAAACCCCCCCCCAGTTTCAATGGGGGCAGAGATTGGATTTAATCCTCCGCTCCGTTTTGCCCTCCTCGAATCACGGTTCCATCCTCACATCCCCTTCAGTCCCCATTAACCACCGCTCAAATCAAACCGAGTCACTTCCATCTCCCCGCCCGCTGCCTCAGCCCCAGATCCATGGGGATAATACATCGATCCATAAAGCAACAGCAGCCTGGGGAGGGATGCTTGGAACAACGGGGCTCTGCCTCCACACTTCCCCTCATCACAACCCCAAGTGACATTCCCGCTCCCATTTCCCAAGCATCGGCTCCCGCAGGAAGAACAGGCGGAATGGTTTCATCCTGTATACAAACACCTTGGTATTTCTTCTCTTTGCCACCCATTTGAATGAGGGTAATCCCCCCCCAAACCAGATGAGCAAAGGGCCCGTTACTAAATCTCTGTCTCATAAAGGCAGAGCTGACTGTGGAGGAGCTGCCTTTGGAAAATGGCAGGATTGTCACACTTAAAGACACAAATTTCCTCTGTAATATATTCCAATGGAACCCTCGGAATCCAATCCTACATGGGCATATCTCATAAATCCCCAATATTTCAGCCTCAACAGCCTCCGATGGTTAGTTTTAAAGATTTATGTGGTAAAAAATTACTCGGTGATGAATATAGTTTATTCTGCGCAGTATTGGAGGGGATAAGGAATTAAACTACTGTCTTTAACAGGGAATTTATTATTACCTCTGTCAAAGCCAAAGTCTTTAATAGCATTTATTATACATTTCAGGGCAAAATAAATGGTTGGAGATGGCCTTAAACCTGAATCCCCCCCAGAGGACCCACGGGACAGCCCAAGGGAAGTTCATGGGCTGGGGGCAATGTTTCAATGGCCCCCCAAGAGCAGTGGTGGCATTGGGGTCCTGTGAGCATGGGGAAGGGACCATCAGTGCATTGCACTGGGCAGGGTTGCTGCTGGAGGTGAGGGCAGTGGGGCTGGGACACGGTGTGGGGTGAGGCAGTGGGTGAGCCTCAATGGATGGGGCACAATCTGGGATGCAGCAATGGGGCACATGGGTGAATCCCCATAGATGGAGCATGATTTGGGATGCAGCAATGGGGCACAGGGGTGAATCTCCATGGATGGAGCATGATTTGGGATGCAGCAATGGGGCACAGGGGTGAATCCCCATGGATGGAACATGATTTGGGATGCAGCAATGGGGCACAGAGGTGAATCCCCATGGATGGAGCATGATTTGGGATGCAGCAATGGGGCACAGAGGTGAATCCCCATGGATGGAGCATGATTTGGGATAAAGCAATGGGGCACACGGGTGAGTCACAGTGGATGTGGCACAGTCTGGGATGCAGCACTGGGAACACACAGGTGAGTCCCCATGGATGGGGCCCAATTTAGGATACAGCAATGGGGACACATGGGTGAGTCCCCACGGACAGGGCAGGATTTGGGATGCAGCACTGGGAACACACGGGTGAGTCCCCATGGATGGGGCCCAATTTAGGATACAGCAATGGGGACACATGGGTGAGTCCCCACGGACAGGGCAGGATTTGGGATGCAGCACTGGGAACACACGGGTGAGTCCCCATGGATGGGGCCCAATTTAGGATACAGCAATGGGGACACATGGGTGAATCCCCATGGACAGAGCAGGATTTGGGATGCAGCACTGGGGACACACAGATGAGTCCCTAATGGACAGAGCAGGATTTGGGATGCAGCAATGGGGACAGACGGGTGAGTCCCAGTGGATGGAGCACAATCCGGGATGCAGCAATGGGTACACACAGATGAGTCCCAGTGGATGGGGCACAATCCGGGATGCAGCACTGGGGACACACGGATGAGTCCCAGTGGATGGGGCCCAATTTCTCACGCAGCATTGGGAACACGAGGGCACTGGGACATCGCCGGCGCTGCCGCCCGGTGCTTGGCCTCCCTTTTGTCCTCGCCTGTGCCAATGTCCCCTCATTTATACAAATTACCTGGGAGGAATGAGGCTGCCAGGGGCTCGTTCTGGACCATTGCTTCCCGCCGGGGGGGCCGGGAGGGATGGCCCTTGCTTGGATTTGACCGGTGGGTGACCGTTGCCTTCCAGCTGACCCCAGCCCCAGCCCCATTCCCCTCCCAGAGGGGTTATTAATGGGTTGTGAACACGGCCGAGCCCCGGGGGCCCATCACCGCGGACCCACAGCCCCGGGATGGGCGCTGAGCCCCGACTGAGCTCATCACACGTTGGCTCCATCACCCACGAGGTTCAGGGCATTGGGGGGGCCGTGACCACCCCCATGGCCTCTCCCCACGAGCGAGATGGCCCCAAACCCATGCAAAATGCCACTAGATGTCACCACACACCTTTTGCTCCGGGGCTGGGGCATGGGAATATTTCCCCCCCCTCCCTCTCCCCGTTTCCCCCCCTGCTTTCATTGAAAGCAATTGAGAGAATTAACTTATCCGGTTTTATGGCCTGCTTGTCACATCCAACTAAGCCCACTTAAAATAGGAAGTCTCACTGCATTCAAATAATTATCATAACATACAAATCACTCAGGCAGGGGAAAGGGGTGCGATGCCGGCGAAAGGGATGCGGCGTGGGGGTCACTGCCTCCTCCTCCCCAAATTCATTCCCTCCATGCATTATCCCATTGGGGCTGCACTGAGCAGGGTGGTGGTGTTTTGGGGTCCCTACAAAGGGGGGTGATGAGGTAGTAAAGGGCTTGGCCAGACGTGATCCCCCCCCGGCCCTGTTATTCCCACTATCCCTGCAGCACTACGGTCCAACGAAGCACCGGTGGCACTGGGCTGCAATGAAGAGCCTCAAGCCCAGATTTGGGGATCATGAGAAAAGCCCTTCATGGTGGCATTCCTCAGTTCAAAGTCAAAGCCTCTTGGTGGCAATGGGCTGGGGGGCTACAGCACCAAAGGGACCACTCCGAGGAGGGCTGCAGCAGTGACGATGCTTCCCTTGCATCCCTCCACTGCAGCATCCCTCATGTCCCCAAGTCCCTTCTATCCACTGGTGTCCACCAACTCCCAAACCACTTTCCCCTGCTGCTGCTGCTGCTGGGAATGTCAGACAGGGCCCGAGCAGCAGCGTTTCAAGCACACCAGATGGGTTTTTATATTAGCTCCTATTTCATGTTCAGCCGCAGCAGCCGCGGCCGCCTCAGCGCTGCCGACTTTGCTTCGCTGAGATTAATTCTGCGAAATTAATTGGGACAAGATTGAAAAGGAAATTAAGCGGCAGCCGAACGAACAGCCTTTCCAAACACCTTCCCCCCCCCTTCCCTTTCTGCCTCCATCCTTTCCCCCTCCCCGTCCATCGCTGCCTCCGTTCTGCCGCGGCCGCGAGCATCCGTCGCGCAAAGTCATTTGCAGGGGAAAAGCTCTGAGGAGCGATCGGTTCCGTGTGAGGGAACCAGCACAAGAGTCACAATCTGGAGGCACTGAAGAGAGCAAAAACCCTGCCGTGACTCCAAGCTGTGTCCCCGAGCTGTGCGGGGGGAGGCCTGAAATGCTCTGCTGTCAGCAGGATGGACTGAGGCACCGGCGATGGCACCGCCGATGGCACCGGTGTCACCCGCTGGATAAAGGAGGTGATGAGCCAGGGATGGGGGTTCAGTGCCCAGAGCACATCAGCCCCATCCTGGGGGCCAGCGAGTCAATAAATGCTATTGTAAAGCGCTTTGAGATCCACAGATGGGGAATTCTCGGCCTTCCGGAAAGGGATGGTGAAGCCCAAGCTCCAAGCTGCTCCCTGCCACTGCCAGAGATGCAGCTGCCTCTGGAGGGGACATGCGGGAGATGGCTTGAAGCATGGCAGCTAAAAGCATCCATCCCATAATGGCTGCAGCCGAGGGAGGGCCGGGTTGGGTATGGGGCTGCTGTAGTGCATGGCTCAGAGCAAAGGGCACCCACGCTGTAGGTCTGACCCCAAGGGCTCTGATGGATGGATGGACAAAACCTCCAAGGAGAGGCTGGATGCTGCCACCCCCCTGCCCATCAGCCACGTCCTCCCTGGGGATACAGGGATATGCCAAAACAAATCTGATTCACAAGGGCCAGGCCAAGGGAATGGCTTTAACTGCCAGAGGGGCACTGAGCTGAGCTCTTGGGCAGAAGCTGTTCCCTGTGAGGTGCTGAGCGCTGGCACAGGGTGCCCAGAGGAGCTGTGCCTGCCCCATCCCTGCAGTGCCCAAGGCCAGGTTGGAGCATCCCGCTCTGGAGGAAGGTGTCCCTGCGCACTGTGCAGGAGCTGGAGGAGCTTTCAGGTCCCTTTAACACAAACCAGGCTGTGAAAACCCAACTGCCCCGTTCATCACTGCCACGAGCTGGGGCCGCCGTGGTCCAGTGGGAGCCAGGATGGAGCCCTGCGGGGCTGAGCAGGGCAGGAGGGGGCCACAGCATCCCCGCAGCTCTGCTGATGCAAACAGGTTATTCACCTGTGTGTGCCTGCTGAAGGGAGCCCCGGTCACACCCCCGAGCAACTCAATTACCCCTCGATACCTGAGCAACAGCACGTACGGAGCCCATCGCCATGGAAAACAGCAGTAAAAGCACACAGCATCCTGCTTTAGGGCACCTGAAATGCCACGTGCGAGGGCAGCAGTGGCACTGGGGGGCATCCCGCTCCCCCCTCCACTGAACCCTGCTTTGGGCCTTGCTTTGCACCGGTTCCATCAGCTCCTGACCTTGCCGCTGAGCCCCAGCCCCACGACGATGAGATGGGAATGCATCACCTTGCTGAGGATGTAGATGAGGTCTCCGCGGTGGAAGGAGAGCTCGTCAGGGTGCTCGCTGCTGCAGTCCCAGAGGCCTCGGTAGTAATGGGCATAATCTCGCCAGGGATCCTCTGGGAAAAGCAAAGAGAGGTCAGGGTGACAGGGAATTACACAGGGAAATACTGGGGTTGTGGGGTGGTGCCTCTCCCACGTCCCTCATAACCCCCTCAGGCTCAAACTGAGCCATGGAGATCTGCAACCGGGTCCAAAGGGAACACGCGGCCCCAGCACCACCTCTGCAGTGCAGTGTCCCCACCATGCCAGAGGCCAAGGAGAGGAACACCGTTCTTTAACATGGATATTGCAGGGAGGATGCTGCTGGGGAAGGCGACAGCCTTAACGATAGAAACCAAGGAGAGAATGGCAGGCAATGGAATAGGGATCATTCAGGAAGCCAACAGCATTGAACGGAGTGGGAACAGGGATGGGAGGAGAGCAGGGAGCCAACATCTGCCTTCATCCCCCATTCCAGCAGGTCGGAGAGGGTCCCAAACCTTCTGGGGCATGGCACAACCTGAACGCTCAGGTCTGGATGTGCCTCGTGCCAGACTGTGCTGCTCTGCCCGGTTTGCAGGCTGGGAAGCAGTTTATCCCAGCACATCCAACCCATCCTTCCCAGCATCCAAAACCCCATCCCAAATCCCCCACATTCCCAGCTTCCAAGCACACAAGACAACTGTTACACCACGTTCCTAGACCAAACTTCAGGCAGGGGATGGCTTTGATGGCACAGCACCAACGTGAGGGTGAATCCAGATGTCACGACATGGACACCGCTGTGATGTGACCCCTATGGATAATTGGAGCCAGGAAAAGCACATCTTGCAGGGGTCTGTGCTGCTCTCCACAGCCAACAAAGCATAAATAGCAAATCCTGAGCACATGTTGGAGGAAATGTTTCTAATATGGTCTAAGGGACTGAGTGATAAGGGTGCATCTGGAGTGCTGTGCCCAGATTTGATCACCTAAATATGAAAGAGGACATTACAGAGATGGATAATGGCACAGGAGGGAGCAACTGGAATGACTCAGGGACTTGGGGAACTCAGAGAGAAAGGCTGAGAGAGAAACCCCCACCAAAGTAGGTCTGCATCCTTTGGAAAGTATTAAAGGGGGAGCACACAGTGGCGAGGAGAAGATTGGGAAGGGAATAGAAGGAGTAGGAGCTACTGAGTTATTTAAGCTTGCGCTAAGTGCAGGAACCAGAGGTTATGAACTGGAGGCGGAGGAAATCTCGGAGCAGGAGGATGAGGCAAGCAGCAGCTTTGGTCATTAACACCAAAGGTCATTAGAGGAGGGTGTGAGGACACCATCACCATGCAGAGAACAGCCTGGCACGGGGGGATGTAAGTCAGTGGCTTGGCACCAACCTGATGCTGTCCCCTGTGAGATGAGGGTGGGCAAAGGCTGATGTGGGGGCACAACAGCACCGGTCATGAATGAGAATCGTTGTTCATGTGCTGGCAAAGGGATTTAAGGACAGTGATCCCACACATCAGCTCCTCTGTGTCACTGCTGGGAGGGGAAGAGGCTTGGAACAGGAAACACATCTTCCTACGAGATGTTTCCAGAGCCAGAAGTGCCAATTCCCATGCTGGCACGCAGCCGGGACCCATGGGTCTGCTTGCTTGGAGTGAGGATACTGCTGGGAAGCAGGAGCCGACCTCGTCCCAGCTCTCCCTCATTAACTGGGAATGCCGGGGAGGTGCCTCCCCCTCCTGCATCTGCTTATCAGAGGAACAAGAGGACCTTGGAGGCACCTATCCGAGGAGCAGGGAGAGCAGTGGTTGGTACAGCAGAGCTTTGCAGGAGTACCTGGACAGGACAGGACAAAGGGAGAACGTTTTCCAGCCCCCAGGAAGGTCTGCATGGAAGCTCTCACCCTTCCCTCCAGCCCTGCCTTCAAAGGGCAGGCTTTACTGCCTTGGAGGAGGAAGATGCCTCATGATGGAAGCATGGATCCACGCTTAATCCCCTGCTGCAGCTTCAAAAGCAGCAGAGATGCTTGTGCCAGATACCAAGAATAGCTTCTTCAAGTGAAGCCTGCTTGTAGGAAAGGGATCCTGACTCCTGGTTTAGTCCTTCAAGGCAAGGCCAGGCAAGGGAGGACTTCACTCTGCAGCCTCTGCAGGGATGGGGGATGGCCATGACCCTCCTGACGTGCCAGCTCCGGGCTGGGTGGGATGTGGGATGTGAGTTGGATCCAAATGAGCTCCCGCATTCATTCTGCTCACTTACACAGAGAAGAGGTTATGTTCAAATAGCCCCCATGCTCCATCAAGACCTTTAACTCCACGTTCAGAGCAGAGCTGTGATTTCACTGCTTTACGCTGATGTAAGTGGGATGAGAGCCTGCTCCTATGGGTGCTCTCATGAAGGGAACCAGCCAAGTGTGACAACTGCATCATTTTCCCCTGCAGCACCAAGAAGAGGCTTTGGGAGGGGCTCGATCCATCCCAAACCCCTTCCTTTGGAAGCCTGTTGATGCTGAAGCCTAATGACAACCATCCACAGCTCAGGGGCTTCACTGCTGTGCCTGTGAGAGGTGACACGGAGCAGCCTGCGAGGCTTTGCTTTGCAGAGCAGAGGAATTGTGCTCTGTATCTGCAGCAGCAGCCCCAGGCCCATCCCATGCCTGGGATTAAGCAGCCTTGAGCTGAGCAAATGGGTGTCTTGGCAGGAGCAACCTGAAGCTGCTCCAGCATCGGGGCATCCTTGGAATGAGAAACAATGGATTTCCATGAGCCAAATGCTCATCTAGCACTGTGGCCGTGTGATGGAATGAAGAAAACAGCCCTGTCCCTCCCTCCCTGCAGCCCAGCCCTCTGCTCAAGCACTCCCATCATCCCTCCTGTGCCCTTGGACCGAAGCGCACATCGCCCCGGGTCGGGGTTCCTGGGCTGTGATAACCTTTCCCTCTTGAAACGCAGCCCAGCTTTTCCGAGGCAAGGACTGACCACGTTATGTAGTGCCAAAGAGACCCAGGGCTGAAACCAGTCACCACACTGCTGGTGACCGCTGAGTTATAACCATCAACCACCACCACCACCACAGGCTGATGCTGATGAGCAGGGGCAGGGGGTTTAATGCCTGCCAGGGTTGTGGCAGGAGACAGCCAAAAGCCAGGGGTGCCCTTGGGGTGCAGGAGCTGTGCTCCACTCCCCGCTGAGGATGGTGAAATGCGGGGGCAGTCGGGACAGGTAAGGAACAAGGTGTGTGTGTGCAGGCACATCCCATCAGCGCCTGCATGGACACAGAGGATGCTTTGTGAACATGGGGATGTGGCTTTTCCCAAGCTCTGGGTGCTGCTCCAGGGGGTTGGGAAACAAGCTCCACAAATCCATGAGGAATGGGGAAACGCTGACTTGCTCTGGTCTCTGCAAGCAGCTCCAGGGCTCATCCCTGTCTGCACTACCAAGACCTCAGTAGAAACAGGCCTGAGCACCCTCCCATGATGGGGACAACTGCCTGAGACATATCCAAAGGGAAAGGCTGGATCCAGCTTCCCAGAAACAGCAGGAAGTTGGGCATGGGGGGTCTCTGGGAGGGGTGAATCAGCTGGGCAATGCTTGGGGTGTACTGAGGAGGGCACAAACGTGTGAAGCTGGCTTAGCCACCCGTTATCCACAGCATCCAACACTGAAGCCCTCAGTGTCCATCACCCAACAGGCAGGATGCCCACTGAGCATCCCCAGGGTGCTGAGCATCACCACCCCTGCCAGCTGCGGAGCAGCAGGATGGTGTGGGAAGCTTTCCCAAGCCAGGCTTTGCCAGGAGGACGTTATCCCATGTGGGATGGAGCGGGCAGGGCAGCGGGAAGCCCCTGGCCAGCTCAGCCCCAGCTGCCTGCACACAGGCGCTGCTTTCCGGTGCTGGGGCGGAAGCAGGGATGGAACACGAAGCAGGTGGGACTGAGGAGGAAACAGATCTTCCGCTCCCATCCCACGGTGCAGGGCCTTAAGGAAGAAGCAGGGGTGGAACCTGTGAGCATGGTGTGCTCCCGGGCTGCTGGCTCCTGGTGTTTGTGTCCTTCCGGCTTCCCGCTCCCAGATCCCGCCTGCAGCAGCTTCCTCTGGGCCATGACTCCCTTCCTGCCCTCTCCCCAGGTTGTCAGTGCCCCAGCGCCTCTCCCCAGCCCCTCGGGATGCACCAGGAGAGCTGGCTCCCTCTCTGTGGTCCAGGATGGGAAGAGGGACAGGGATGGGAGAGCCTCCATCAGGCAAGATGGGGATGGATGCTGAGGCTTCTTCACTGAGAGCTCACGAAAACCAAGGGGTCCTGTGCATAGAGGAGAGGTATCCCCCATGGCCATAGCATGGAGAAGATGGGGAGCGCTCCCCCAGCCCAGCCTCTCCTCTGGCACCATCAGCCTGCTCCTGGGGCCTCTCCCATCCTCCATCACACCTCAGGATGCTCAGAAGAGCGGGACTCAGCCCCCCCATGCATCCCTTAAAGTTGGCCAAAGCAGGGTGAGCTCTTACCGCTTCTCTGCCTGCTCCCTGCGTCCATGCTGTCCTCTGGGAAGTGGGGATCCAGCTCCTCATCTGGGAAGAGAAGCAGCGGAGCTGTCATGGGGAGGGCTGATGGCATCACTGCTCCCCCAAAGCCCCCGCAGGCTGCGGGAGCACCCGACTGCCACGATAATAAATCCCTGCTTTAATTGTGGCGAGTGGGAAGGGAGGAAGCCACAGATCGTATTTTAAAGCGTGTTGCATACACCATGAACTGTTGTTAACGCGGGGGGAAAACAAATCACTTCTTAGAGCCTCATAAATTGGGGCCGCACTTTGCTGCGTGCTCCTGGAGGAAGAGCTGCTTCCTGCACAAGGGAATGCCGGGATGGAGATGGGAGGAAGGAGTGGGGACAGGAGAAGGAGTGAAGGAGGAGGAAGGGGAGCCCAGGCAGGAAGGGAATCATAAGGAATAACACCATGGGACGGGTTAAGGAGTGAGGGGCTGGAAGCCATGGGGAAGCACTGAGAGAACAGGCAGAGGCTGATGGGAGCAAGGATCTATGCACAGATGGCCTGAAATAGGAGCTCAAGGCCATCTACATCTGATATATTTTATACATCTACTTACATAAAGTGTATCGATACCAATTTTCTATCTCTAAAATAGAACCAAACCCATCTGCACCTCCCGCATTGCTGCTGCCTCCTTGGGGCCCAGCTCTTCCAGTGCGGAAGGGATGCATCCCTATTGCATCCCAATGGATGTGGCTTTGTGTCCCCTTTAGACAGAGCCAACAGACACCAAGGCTGGGGCAGTGAAGTGCTGGGGCTGCGCCGGCGTCGATCCCAGCTGGAGCTGATCAATGCAAACCAGGTCAGAGCTCTGCTGCCTGTTACAAACTGCATCCCATGTTGGAGGGTTGCTGCTGCTGCTCCTCACATAGATGGGAAACAGCCCCCCCAAATCATTCCTAAATAAATCAGACTCTATTGTGGAAGCCGGCCCCTGACGAGGCAGGATCCCATTAGCATTGATCCCAAAATGAATTATGGAAAGTGGCTTTTGCCTGCTCTTTGCATGTGTAAAAGAGAAGGGAAATGTATTCAGAGCAGTGCTCCCTCCCCATCATTCCACACACATCCCCATCTGGATTCCTTTATCCTTTAACTATGGCACCGAATCCCCATATCTCATCGCCTGAGGTGAAGGACCATCAAATCAGCTCCTGCACGCCATGAAACCCCTAAAGCCATCCTCCAAAGGTGGGCAGTGACATTCCCCCACCTGCACCCAGGGTCTCCCATATCCATGCGGTGCACATCCTGCATCCTCCAGGCACCGCTTCCATCCCGGAGCCAGGCTGTCCTCAGGAAACCTCTTCCCAGATCCCTTCTCACACGCAAACACAAGCTCCTTAGGAAGCATCAGACAGGAAAACACGTGCCATGGAGGAAATGATGCCCCTGGGTTTCCAAGCACAGCAAAGCTGCTCCATGGCTCAGACAAGGCGCTCTCCTCTGTGCCTCAGTTTCCCTCTGCCCTGCTCATCTCTCACTCTGTGCCTTTGGCAACGGTGCAGTAAGGTGCAGTCCTTGCAGATGGGACTCAGCTTCCCATGGGAAGCAGCTCCCCATCAACCAGAGCCCCACAGCCTGTGCCAGGCAGGTGCTTTTCCAAGTCTGGAAGCGATGTTCTGCCTCCCTGGGGGTGCTCGATCGTTCCATCCCATCCAATATCCCGGTTTTAGAGTGATGGAGCAGAGGGAAGTGCTGACAAACGCATCCCCCGGGGGCTGCATCCTTCCCCTGCTGCCACATCCCACCACAACCTCACCCTCGGGCAAACACCCTGACATCCCTATGGGCACCCTGAGTGGTCCAGGGCAGCCCCCAGCCCCAGGCATGGCCGTGCCCCCCCCCTGTGCTGGAGCAGCCTGGGCGCTGGGGCAGATTCTCAGAGGAGCTGTGTTTTAATGTAGCAATTTGATTCAATTTTCCACTCTATAAAATTACCCATCACCGCTCGTTGCTTCCTAACAGACACCTTCACTCTTAATTTAACAATCCCATCGAATTCTGCCAGGGAAATTGGAAAAATTTATCACCTGTGAAATTTTATTTTTCCTTGGTTGTGTCTGTTTTTGTAAAACTTCATTAACGACGATGACTTGCTGAGGAAATTATCTCTTCATCTCCCCCCTCTTCCTCCCTTCTCCCTTTCCCTTTGCTTTCACTCAGGACACAAGGGAGGCAGCGGGCCTGGAGGGGATCCCAGCTTGGATGAGGATGCTCCTTGCTCTTATTGAGGGGGTGAAGGAGCAGAGGGCTCATGATCTCTCCTATCTGCCCCTGTGCCCTGCAACTGGTTTCTCACGACTTGCACCCTCAACATCAATGTGCCACCAGCACTGACATCCAAGCTGCAGGAACTGGGCTCTGTGGGGATAAGGAGCTTGCTCCTTCATGTCAGCAAATGCCCCCAGAATGGGTTGGGTTGAAGGGACCTAAAAGCTCCTCCAGCTCCAACGCCTGCCATGGGCAGGGACTCCTTCCACCAGAGCAGCTTGCTCCAAGCCCCTGCGTCCAACCTGGCCTTGAACACTGCCATGTGCATGAGAACAGGAGAGCAATATCCACAGGGACCGAGGGCGAACCCGGCTGGCAGGGTCGGCATCCTCACACTTCGCATCCTGAGGGGAGGGCAATGATGGGGTCTGTCCTCAAATCAACACTGTGTGAGCTCCCAGCAGACGTTACAGCTGCTCTAATCAGTGCTAGTGGCCTCAAGGCAGTGAGGAGCTGGACACAGCTGCCAACGCAGGCAGGGATGCTGAACACCCTCAGCCTGACCAACCATCAGCACCTCCCACCCACCAGCATGGAGACCCCTGTGGAGGCTCCACCTGAGCTCAGGGACCACTGAGGGTGCACCCAAGGGAGGAGAAAGCTGCTGCCCAAAGAGCTGAGGATGTGAACAGAGGAAGGGAGCTCAGGAAGCAAAGGTGAGAGATGGAGAGAGGCTGAACACAGCCACCACAGGACTCTGCTTTCAGGGCTGAAGAGGCAAAGCAGCACATGGGCTTGAATAAGGCTCAGGGGAACTGCCAGCCAAGCCCCAGGGCACATCACCCCATGGGTTCCACTGTAACAAGAGCTATGCAGAGGGTGCCACCCTTGCAGGCTCTTTGCTTCTGTGCCAGGCAGATTGCTCCTGGCTCCTTTAACCCGGAGCTGCTGCCCTGCTACCTCCAGACCTCGTGCACTGTTAGCGAACAAGCACTGCTCTTTAATGCAGTTATGTGATCATCTCCTGGAAGGCCACTAATTGTGTTACAGCCCCGAATGTGTGCCCAGGAGGGAGCACTTTCATCATCTCCAGTCTGATTTTCCAGGTAACACAGCCCAGAGATTCCACTTGCACCAAACTTAATATCAGTGGAGCTGAACGGAGCCTCTAAAAGCTGCCTCACCTGAATGTGCCACCCCTCCACCTCAGCACAACACAAAGGGTTTGCCCTTGTGGTCCATCAGCCAGTCCAGACAAAGAATTGGGGTCAAATCTTTGAGCTATGGGTCCATTTAACTCATTCCCATCGATGTGCTGCGTAGCCAAGGGTGTTTGCAGGGCTGAGGCTAGGGGATGGCTCAGGATTCGGTTGCTTACCTGGCATAACCTCATAGATGTCATCCTCTTCCATCTCATCATTTGGCCCATCTTGATTCAGAGCAGTATTATGGGATATTATGGTCACAGACTCAGAACTGCCCACGTCATTGTAGAGCTCTTCTTCATCCTCTTCATCACATGGGATAGTGAGGGAGCTCAGGTCTGGCACGAGAGACACAACCCTGGCCTCCAAAACCAGCCGAACGCTCTCGAGGTGAAACCAGAGGTGGGCTCCAGAGAAGTGGCTCCACTTCTGTGTAACACCAACTCCAAGGAGCAAAGCCCCAGGACCTCTCTTTGGCTTAGAGGGGATGCAGAACCCCAGCGAGGTCCAAGCCCGCGCACTGCTGCAGGGAGCAGCCCAAGGCCGGTGGGAAGATGCTGCCAGGGCCACCAAACTCACCCTTCAGGAGGAACTGGATCTGATCCACCCATTCTTCAGCCTCTGCTGGGCTTGGTGCTGTGAACTGGAAGAGGTTCACCTGTTACTGGGCAGGTTCTTGGGTGTAGGGAAAGAGGAACTGGGGATGGAGATCCTGGCTCTGCCATTCTCTGCCCTGGAAAACCATTTCACTTCTTATCTCCCTATTCCAAAAAGGGAACCAGAAGCGGAACAAAGCCAGACTATCCCAGAGGAAAGCTGTCAAGCCTAATTCATTAAAACAACTCAGATGGAAACCACAATCCCCACTGAATACACTACACTGACTCTGAACCAAGACGTCACAAGCTCAGGAAGCTTCTCCTGCAGCCGCTGTGCATTGGGTTGGGTTTTTCATTGCTGCAGGTTTTAGGGTCCCCCAGGATGCTCAACATAATTAAGGTTTAAATTCAACCTGGCTCTGAAGGGCTCATTTAAAACTGGGCCTTCCAAACCCAATCCTCTACTGCTTCTACCCCATGTTCTTGCTTAAACCCTGTGCTGCATGAGTGCAAACAGAGCCCAGGATCACTCTTGTGCCAAGGGAAGGCCCCTGCTGAGGTCACCCATAAAGAAGCAGCATCAGCACCTTCTGCTTGGTTTGTTGGAGCTTCCCAACCTCCCTGAGCCTTCAGGTCCAGCCTGTACCTTTGCCCCCCAACCTGGACCGTGTGCTTTGGTGCCTGGCGGTCAACCAGCACACAAGAGCCATTTGGGTCCCTAATTCCTACCTCGTAGGTGCGTTTGCCAGAGCAGGTTAACTCAAAACAGCATCTTCTCCGAGTGTCCTTGCGGAGATGGGGAGCCAGCCGGGCGCTGTAGTGCTCAATGGAGAAGGTGCCTTTAAGTTGCTTGCCTGGAAGAAGAGCAATGTGCTAAATCTGGGGTCAGCATCTCTTTATCCAGCTGGCACATCTTTTGGGTGCTGCAGATGTCCATGCAGAGAAACTGAGGGACACCACGTGCCAATGGGGAACGGCTGGGAAAAACCTCATCAGTCTAAGCATGTCCCTGGAAATCCAAAGGGAATACTAGAGAATCTTCATAAAGACACAGGAGAGAGGATGCCCTTTTAAACCTCAAGAGAAAGGCTGCTGGGGTCAGGAGGCTGCAAGAGATGGGCAGAGACCGCGATGGACTTGGGGAAATGGGATCCCATGGATTGTTGTGCTGGTGAGGCACAGACAGGCCTAGGGAAGAAATGGGAAGCGCCCTGTGGTGCTGATGTGAGGCAGGGCAGAGGGAAGGAGCTTCCCCACAGCCGTCTGAGGCGCTGTTATTTACTCCAGCTCATTATCCCCTGCTGCATCCGGGTGAGGAAGCAGGAGTCAGGCAGTTGCTATGAACTGGTTTTATCTGCACGTCCTTAAAGACTTCCAGGGAGCTCTCCATAAGGATTTCAGCTCACTCATAGCAGGTTTGCTTTCCTGTGCTGTCATCTGGGAAGGAGATGACTGCTTGTCCCCCCTCAAAGAACCACCCTGGCTTCAACACCTACATCTGCTCCTTAGCGCATGTCCCTGCACATATCGGGGTGAGAGGAGTTGGGAAGCTTGTCTGGAAATGAAAAGTGCTTGAGATCCCCAAAGGATGTGGATGAAGGACAAAGACCCAGCTTCATCCTTCCATCCTGCTGGAGTTCAGTCCTATCCCAATCACAGCCGGGCCACTGTCAACCACGTGTGTTGTTTCGTGAGCTGTTCTCACAGCGTATTTCTGGATGGGTGGACCAGGGGAAGGCCATATATCTCATCATGCCAAACTCTGTTGGAGACATTAGCTGTCTGTTTATATGGACCTGATGGAGCATGACTGCAAAATATTTATGTACACTGACACACGGGTTATATACAACCACTGAGGGGGCTGAAGCCCAGCTGATGGCTAATGGAAAACGTGGAACATCAATTGATTCACGCACAGCTCTGCTCCTGTGTCTCTCTTCTCTTGTTCCACACCTATAAAGGTGTCTGGAGGGGGGGGGAGCAAGCTGAGATCTGCCTTTGTAGGACCTGCGTGTTATGTCTTGATAGGGAATTAGAACCTTTTCTCTTGTCAGATGATAACCGGGCCTTCAGCAAGGGCTCTGCCCTGCTCTTTTCCAGCCCTGTCCATGACTTCATCCACCACCTACAACCTGGACATCAGAAGCAGAGACCTCATCACTTACTTTTCTCACTGGCGTAGTAGCAGAAGGTGCTTCTGTTGAGGACACACCAGCGCTTCTGCCACTCGGACCCAAAAAAGCTGTGCTCTGGAATGACAAGGTTTGGAACAGAGTGAAAAGGATCAGTCCTGGCCTTGTTCCAGGGGAATATTTGGGGCAAAAAAGGCTTTTTTCCCCAATAAAAACCTACAGATTTATGGCAGAGAATTCAGGCAAGCAAATATATATACAAATGGGCTGAACTGAACTGGGCTGCTGTGACCCTGAGCCCTGCTAACTGGGAGGGAACACAGCTCTGGGTTAAACCTCCCCAACTGAGATTTAAGCACGTCTTCCACTCTATAATTGGAGCAAGCTGAAACACGCACAGGACCAGTTACAGAGCTCAGCTGACGGCCATGAGGCAAAGAAGGGCTGTTCTTGCCTCATCCCTGCTGTCATACAGTAAATAAATCAAGATAAAATCCCAGTGATGAGGAAATAATTTGTAGCTTTCACAAGAGGCAGTGAAATCAAGATAAAGCTGGGGCTGACTCACAGCCCTTATCTCAACCTGCTAATGTGTGTGATGCTCCCAACCCCCTTGTCTTCACCCAGGCTTTATCCTCATTAGGTGCTGCTCGTTAGAAGGACACATCTTGCCTTAGAGGACTGGGCTGCTGCTTAATTCAATCTGGGGGTTTTAATCTCTGTGCAGTTGGATGAGCTGCAGAAGAGCACAGATAAAGGCTGTGCCCTCCCTGTGTGCATGGGGCTTAAGGAGAGCCTGAAAGATTCCGCATGTGCCTATGGAAAAGGCGTCTTTCCCTGTTAGTTTTCCATCTGAAAGCTTGAACTGTTGGGAGCTCTCAGGTGACATCCCCAGACCTCATCCTAGGACACTCGTTGAGCCTCACCTCGGGACCTCTTCTCCAGGTATCCTTGCTTCAGAATGCTCCCTGTGTCTTGGACAGACCTGGGTGTGATCTCCTCCAGTCCTACAGGGAGAAGAGCAAAGCAAAGCCTTGGGATTTGCCCAGACAAAGCTGTGGCAGTGTTCAAGGCCACGCTGGGCAGGGCTTGGAGCAAGCTGCTCTAATGGAAGGAGTTCCCACCCGTGGCAAGGGTTGGAACTGGAGCTTTTAGGTCCCTTCCATCACAAACCATCTTGGGATTTCCCATTCCCACAACCCATCAGCACAATGTGTTCATTGAGACCAAATGAGGATGCTCAAAAGGGCCCAAATTCCCTCCCTGGGTCCAGCCTGGCCCGACCAGAAGACTTTCCCAATGGGGGAAGATGCAGAATAACACCCTGAGGAGCTCTTCCACCATCTTCAGATGCACCCTCACAGAGGGGACCCTGTGCATCCCCTCTGCTGCCTCCTCCTCAGCATCCCATAGCACCGACTGCTCAGGCTTTGCTCTAAGTGCATCTGACTTGCAAACAAGGCACAGTTCTCAGCTCCCAGCCCTGAACCTTTTTTGCTAATGCAAATCTAAATGTCATTTGATGGGACATTTAGAGTTATGAAAACGGGCCGGTGGTGCCGGGTGCCCAGGAGACCCTGCGACTGTGAATATGACATTAATGTGCCCAACGCCAGCTCCCTGATCCCGCTGGCAGGAGCATAAAAAATGCTTGAGTGAAACTTTGATGTCGATGTTAAGAAGCCAGAGCCCAGCGGGGGGGACAGAGGCAGCCCCGGCGAGATCCCATCAGCGCTCGCGCTCCAATTGAATTACCCAGGGGGGAAGGCAGGAGCTGCGAGTGCTGCTTTGCTTATTTGATTTCATTGACTTTCAGTACATTATCAGCATGGGGCTTCCCTCGGCCCCGCTCCCCCATGCAAACTGGTTGTGGAAATAGCCAGCGTGCAGGATGCTGCTGCTGCCGCTCAAGCCAAGGCAGGGATGCTGCTGGCCATCCGGGTCCTCCTTGGGATGTGCTTTATGCTCCTGACACATTGGCAAGGGACATGTGGGAGCCCAAGGACCTTTCAGACAGCACAGATGTGATGGGAGCCACCACCAACCTCTGCCATACCCGACCTTCTCTCTTGGTGCTTGCCTGTCAGCAGGCAGGACCCCTGGGATTCCCTCCTGCATTCCCAGATGGGCTTTGCCCATTGGAGATCCATTTCCCACATAAGCAGATCCCATGGTTCAGGTTATTTGTGGCTCTGGGTCCCAGGATGCGCTGGCCTAGCAGCATTCTGGTGCCTCTGGGGCACCTGAAACGTCATCAGGGGCCCAAATCTCTCCTGCTCTGCAAGGGACACCGTGCCTCAGTTTCCCATCAGGAAAAGCACAATGAACGGAAACTCCCTTTTGAAACACTGTGTGGTTTGCTCAGACAAAGCAAATACAATTAAGGAAGGGTTGTGAGGGCTGATTTGATTGCACAGGGCTCTGGAAACGTTAAGTCTTACAGCCTGTGACATGAAGATGGCAGTTGTAACCTCTGTGTTACACACAGCATGCCTAATGCAGCCCTGCTAATGCAGAGCTGAGATTAAATCTGTGCGAGGTGGGGGAGCCAACCCCAGAAAGCTCTCTGGTTTCTAAGCCAGAGGGTTCTGCCCCAGGACCACAGAGCTGACAGGTAAAGCACAGCTCACCACATCTTCCAGGAGCCCAAGTGATGGAAACGCCAGGCTCTGCCTGGTCATCTCTTCCAACCACTAATGGCCATTCACCGTTGATGAAAACAGGGAAAGAAAAGGCCTTACATTCACCTGAGAGAGGCACATCTGTGCTGTTCCAGACACGCGGCCCGTCTCTGGTCACTCGAGGGGCTGTGGCTGTGTTTGGATAGGGTCTCAGTGGTCCCTTCCACCCTGGAACCTCCCCCTGTGTGCCAGGTACTCCACGGCTGAGCCCAGTGAGCCCCAGTCACCTCCCATCGCCAGCAGCATCTCTGCAGAGGAGCTGCACACTGAAGGCACTGGAAATTGCTCTATGCCATCATCCTGGAGACCACTTTTCTGCAGAGGACAGACCCACACTCACAGAAGCAGGAGCACGCATCGGCTCTTTCCCCTCTTTACTGCGCATCAATGCCATTCACATCCCCCTGGTGCTGCTGAAGGATGCTCTCATCACCCCTGCTGCACCCAGATCACCAACCGGGCCTGTGCCTTTGCTGGTCTTTCCTGCCTGTCCTTGCCATATCCTCAAGGACCTTTGGATTTCTGCTCTCGCCCTTCTGGTCTCTGAGTCATGCACAGAATGTCACAGGAGCTGCAGCCAAACATGCCCGGGGCCGCATCCGTGCCCACGCTGTCACATCAGCACTGTTCAAAGGGATGGAGCGCGGAGGCACGATGCTTCCAGCTCATTCCCCATCCTCCAGCTGATTCACCAGGCTCAGATGTGCCAAGGGCACATTCTGCTCCCGGGGACTTCACAGGGAACACCCAAATACATTTCAAACCAGGGCACAATCGGCTGTAATTCCCAAAGCCCTCCGTGGTGCCTGAGCTCTTTTTCCATTGAAGCTAATGAGCAGAAAGACAATCAGAAGGAGACAAACAAGCTCCTGCTGCCTTCAAAGCGAGATGGGCTCGGGAAGTGCTGAAAGCCTTAGGAATTCCCACCCACCACCCAGGTCTGCCATGGCAAACGGGTCCAGGATATGGGTGCCAAGTGGCGTGTGTGGGTCTATTCAATCCCATGGAAAACCAAGGATCTGGTTGCAAGCCATGCTCCTTTTGGTCTGATGCGAGAATAATGCTTCCTGTATTTAAACCATTACCTTTCTCCAGGATCAAGAGGGTCTTGAAAGCATCTCTGCTTTCTCACATCATGATCTGTGCGGGGTACAGATACCTCCTCCTGGGTACCCTTAATCAAAGTTACCAGCCAAATCTACCGATGGTCCAGTTCCCATTGGAGGATGGTGGTGGTTTGGCTCCTTGGTTCCATGCTCTGGATGATGGAGGGTGGATGCAGCAGGCAGAGCTGGGAAGGACCTTTCCAGAGCCATGCAGATCCTGCAGCCAGCAACAGGCATGGCTTAATCATAGAATCATGGAATGCTTTGGGCTGAAGGGACCTTAAAACCTATCCAGCTCCAACCCCTGCCACAGGCAGGGACACCTTCCACTGGAGGAGGCTGCTCCAAGCCCCATCCAACCTGGCCTTAAACACTGCCAGGGATGAGGCAGCCACAGGGAAAACATCCCAACCAAAGAGAGCCCGAGGAGAAAGGCCATGGTGGGAAGTGAGCCACCATCCACCAGTGTGGTCCTCCCGGTCCCTGCCTCATCCCGCAGCTCCAAGTGGCAGCTCCTTAGTGGCTCCCAGGCCCTCAATGCTCCTTGGG
This sequence comes from Forpus xanthops, assembly GCA_032466535.1. Classification (NCBI taxonomy): domain Eukaryota; kingdom Metazoa; phylum Chordata; class Aves; order Psittaciformes; family Psittacidae; genus Forpus; species Forpus xanthops. The sequence continues at coordinate 53,212 of JASSUY010054871.1, forward strand.
CACATTTGTCTCTGTGCCTTGGGAGTGCTGCTGAACATTTCAGTGCTTTGGAAGTGGCTGGGGATCATTTATAATGATGGGAACAAAATGAGCAACTGTTCCAAAGAGAATGGGGAACTAAACAATTGTCATCATGGATCACATGGAATAGATCTTGTGCCAGGCTAATTTTATTGCACTTTTTGAGCAGAAGAATAAGAAAGTAGATGAAGAAAAGGCAAGGCGTGGCAGGGAAGATTTACTCAGGCTTCAGACTGACTTCTCAGAAGAGGCCAGTAAGCAAAATCCAGAGTGCAGGCATCCACCCAGAGATACCTACCTGGATTGAAAGCTGGCCACAAGCTGGAGGCAGTTAAAAGTCAATGGCCACAAATCATCGAGAGCGAATTATCAACTGAAATACCCCTGTGCCCACCTTCGGGATCAGACATTCTCAGGCTCAGGAGCCTTCAGGTGCTCCAAGGCATCCCAAGCCAAAGAGCTCATCCCAAAACTGCTGCTTCGGGACAGGCAGGGAATTGCTAAATGCTCCCTTGTAGCAGGCAGTACAGACCAGCACTGAAGGCAGGAACCAAGACTAACTGGGCTCCTGCCAAGTGCTGACAGTCAGGAGCAAGCACAGAATCCATGGAAATGTTCAAGGAAATCACAATTCTCACCTGGGGTTGGATGGGGCTGAAATAACTTTGTTGCTCCTAAATCCTCGTTGGACCACAGCTAACGGCTGGACACAAACAAGGAGGGGAAGGTACAGATGGACCTCTGTCAGGAGCTGAGTGAGTATTGGATTTACTGCTGCTTTCTCAGTGGAGTCCATGACTGTGGGTTTTATGATTGATAAGTGTCATGGGTTCAGCAAACAAGAGAAGAGACAGTCGATGGCCAACGGTTGGGCTGGGATTTAGCCTTAGAGGGTGGAAAAAACGCCTCCAACTTTTCTTGGTGCTTCATTTTCCTATTCTGTCTGGAAAATTTAACAGCAAGTTTGAAGCTGAACCAACTTTGCCAAAGGGAAATAAAAGAGAGAGAAAAGAAAAGGAGAATTCAAAGAGGAGGCAGAGCCCTTGGCCCAAAAGTTTCCTTCCAAATGGCTAAGTCTATAATTGCAAAATAAAACCCACTAAATCTCAATATCTATTTGCACAGCTCATTAGCCAAGGGCTCACACTCAGCAAAGTGGGAGGGAGGAAAGAAAAACCCTTCAGCACCGAGTGGATTTGGGGAGTTGCTATGGAAACCAAGCCCCTTGCAGCCGCATCCCGCAAATCCCTGCTCGGATGGGTCTGTGCCCACTGCAGCCTTCCCAAGGAGGCAGTTTTTTAAAGCCCTCTAAAAGAAACAATAACGTATGAAACACATAAATACATAATCTGTGTAACTCATTCCCCCGTTCTTCCTCTCCCCCAAACATAACATTATGTCAGCGGTTCGACCTGCTGCGCTACCGGGACAACATGATTTACAGCGTGAAAAGGGAAAACCTAAATCATCGCGTAATGAAAACATTAAAGTTAATGCATCACAAGTGAGGAATTTATTACCATTAACTCCAATAAACAGTTATAAACCACCCGTCCTTTCCTGTCCACGCGCAGGGACACGGGCGCGGGGACTTCATTAAGCCTCAACTTTCTTTTCTTCTTCACTAGACCGTTCATGTGTGCTCCAAGTGGCCACCATTTATTGTTAAGTGGACTGGCTCATTTTCCGGGCCCTGGTGGAGGTTTGAAGGCCTCATCCATTTCCTTCCACGGGTGGCTCGGCGCAGACAGATGGAAGAGGCAAGTTCACGAGACGTGCAGCTCGATGGGTTTATTTAAACGTCGCTGAAATATATGCCTTGACAAAAGCCAACCCTCGCCCCGGCCCTCGGCATCGTTACTCAAAGAGGCTGATGGATAAGTAATAACATATGGGCACGCCGGGCGGTTACACCGGACACCAGCGTCCCTCAGGGTGCACTTGGCCAAATATTTGCTTCTCGCTGATGTTCCACCACCTTGGAAACCTAAGCCTGACATGTGAAGCTGTGTTAACCCCCCTCGCACAGCGGAGGATGGCGGGGCTGGTTGGTCCCTGCATGGAACCGTCTCTCCCCATCCCCTTTGGTCCTGTAGCTGGTTTCAGGAGAGGTTCCAGGGGGGATTTTGGGGATGGGAGCCATAGGGATGCAATAAGAGCTACCATCAACCAGTTACTAACTGCTGCGGTGTTTGGATGAAAATACCCCTGGCTTCAACAGGAGCTGCAGATCTGAACCATTAACTGTGCTGATGGGTTCGTTATTGCCAGGCTGCCAACAGGACCTGATCAAAGGTGTGCTGCTCTCACTGTGCACACACACATCCTGCTCCCCCATGTGCCAGTGCCTCAGCATCCTCATGGGGAACAGCTTCTTCCCAAGAGCTCATCTCAGCCTCCCCTCTGGCAGTTAAAGCCATTCCCCTGTCCTGTCCCTCCATCCCATGTCCAAAGCCCCTCTCCAGGTTTCCTGCAGCCCCTTTAGGCACTGGAACTGCTCTAAGGTCTCCCCTTCAGGAGCCTTCTTTTATCCATGCTGAACCAGCCCACAGCGCCTTCCCATCTTTCATGCCAGGAACAAGTGATGAGGATGAAGGCAAGCAGGGAAACAGCCAGAGATGGGAACACCACAAAGGGACCCCAGAAACAAACTCTTGGAGCCCAGGGCAGCATCTCAGGCCGCTGGGATTGTGGTTGGGCTGTGAGGGGAATATTGGCTTTGAGAGGCCAAACCACATCACATTTCAGCATCCGGCATCATGACACTCTCCCCTCGAGCTGCTTGACCTGAGCCCCTCTCTGCAGCCACAAAGCAGTGCTTCCCAATGGGAAGATGTGACTTTAATCTCCAGGGTCTCGGTGAGGCTCTGTAAAGAGCAGGCACCTGTTGGCCAAAGCCCATCCTACAGCTCAGACCTTTCATTCCTATCCAAATGCTGTACTGCAAAGTCCTCAGCCTTGACACAAACGATTCCTATGGATCACTGCGGAAAATCGAGAGGATTTAAGGAGAGAGGAGGGGTAGGAAAAAGTGAAACAAACGACGTGCCATTTCTCAAGAGGAAACAATGGCAATATGAAGATGTATAGGTGTCAGCCATTCTGTAGGAGGCAGGAGGCTGTGCTCCTTTACCTCTTCCAGTGTCACTCTCATGACCTCTACCATTTGAAATGCTTTGATTCCACCTTGCCCAAGGGATCTCTGAGCGCCGGGGAAGAGATGAGGAATGCCCGTGCCTGACCTCACCTCCACACTCTCTAACGGCTGACGGCATAAATCAGTCCCTTCCCTCCGCAGACCCAAGCGTCAAGAACCCATGTGAGAAGGCTGCAAATATCAAATGATTTCCCTGAGGGTTTTCATTGTTGCTCGGTTTCTCTGCTGTAACTGTAGAGCTGTTTCACACGAAGAACCTTCCCCTGAGACCTCCATTTGTGTATGGAATGAACAGGAGGAGGTGGGGAGGAGGGATGCGGGCAGTCGGCATCCACCTGGGAGGCAGCAGGAGAGGCACAATGAAGCCCACAGCCCAAAACGTGTTGTGCTCATCCTTCCTGGCCTCGTGCACACCAAAACTGGTGCAAGACCAGTGAAGGGGTATAAAGAAGAGGTCGGGGAGGTGGCACATGGAAGGGGTATAAAGAAGAGGTTGAGGAGGTGGCACATGGAAGGGGTATAAAGAAGAGGTCACGAAGGTGGCACACGGAAGGGGTATAAAGAAGAGGTCGAGGAGGTGGCACACGGAAGGGGTATAAAGAAGAGGTTGAGAAGGTGGCACATGGAAGGGGTATAAAGAAGAGGTTGAGAAGGTGGCACATGGAAGGGGTATAAAGAAGAGGTCGAGGAGGTGGCACATGGAAGGGGTATAAAGAAGAGGTTGAGAAGGTGGCACATGGAAGGGGTATAAAGAAGAGGTTGAGGAGGTGGCACATGGAAGGGGTATAAAGAAGAGCTGAGGGAGGTGGCACACGGAAGGGGTGAGACAGACAGGAGCCATCCCACTGCTGGTGACAAGGTGAGTGAGCAAATCCCAGCGGAGGGATAAAACCATCCAAGGGTCTCTGTGCACTACTGTCCGGTACTGCCTTGGGATGAAAGGACCACAAAGCTCACAGAGGGGCTGGAAGCTGCCACCATCCCCAATGCTGGGGATGCATTTGCACAGCAAGCTGCTCCCCCTCCCCAGCCAGCCCCTATGGGTTGTTTCTGTTTCTATTTCTCTAACCCTGACACTAACATGCTGCCACATTCTCCCCAGCTATATACTGGCTCAGGTAGAGCCATTTTGCTGCCTTCTCTTGGAGTATTCAGTGTCCAATGTGGGCATCTTCCAGGTACCAACCCTACAAGAAACCCCTTCTCTGGCCAATCCCTCCATCCTAAACACTGGAAATGGCAGAGAGAGGTTTCAGGAGAGAGCTGGGGTAAGAACAGTGCAGGCAAACAGGCTCTGGAGGCAGCAGCAGGGATGATGCCAATACAGGCGTGGGTCTGCACCGCAGCAGAACAGCATCAGCTCCCTCCTGAGCCTACAATGCCCCTCAGGAACAGTGTGGCAGAAGCTGAGCTGAGAGCCCCATTGTCTGGTTTCAGTCTGACTTTCACACCCTCAGCAAGCTAAGACACTAAGGAGAAGTATTGGGGCATCAAATCAGCTCATTTTAGGTGTATTTAACCAAGCTCTTGGCAGCACTCCTCTAGAAAGCAGGCAGCCCACCTTGACCTGCTGATGCTGAGAGCATCATTAGCTGCTGTTTGCACAGGCTGCCCAAGCCTAAACCCCCCCCCGCAAAGTGCCAAATGGGATCATTATTCCATCCTTCAAACCCAGCATCGCTCCTTCAAACCCAGTTCTGCAGGTAATTAGAACTAACTGCTCTGCGCAATGTGGCCACTGGTTTGTCTCAAAAGCCAGTCAGGGCACCCTGGTGGTCGCTTCCTTGGCACAATGTCTCCAGCATCCTCACCATGGCACTGGACCACACCAGTGATGCCCCATGGGCACAGACCTCCCCATTCTTTGCTAAGGGGAATAACAGCTGTGAGTCAGTACTGCATCCCAATAAGCCAAAAGCAACCCAAGTTCCCCAGCTCCCTGGTGTGGTTTTGAGGTCCAGGTTTGATGCTGGAAGCCACTGTCTTATCAGTGTGGCTAATGCCATGATAAGCAAAGTCCTTGGCAGGGCTGGAGGCAGCGAGTGGGAGGAAGCCGCTCTTCCCGGATGGATTCAACTCTTCCATTTCAAACAAGCAGCTACTTCCCTTCCATCTGAGCTCAAGTCTTTCTTCCCTTTGCTTCCTACTTGTGAGTAATTGTTAGGAAAGTAAAATCAACAGGTCGTAAAATGATAAAAGCAGGTTCTATGGTAAATCCTCCCCTTGGGCTCACTTCTCCTCTCACTTTACACTGATAAAATGCCCCTGCCTTCCCTGGAGCCCTCTTGATTTACATCACATACCTTGGATTACGAAAGGAACGTTGATTTCCTGATATCAACACAACATGAATCTAGACACACCCAGCCTGGCTCCGCTAGCCCAATAAATCAGGAGCAGAGCCAGGAATAGCTTATATACGAGTAATAGAGCTTCAACTACACCACACTGATACGGTGAGAGCAATCCAACCTCCTTAATGTAGATAGTTATATCCAAATAAAGGTGCTTTATGTCAGTATAAATTATTCTCTTCCCATTTAGGGATGCCTTTGTACAAAATGAATGTGTGAGAGCAACTGCCAATCTGGATACAGATAGATTGTTTAGAATCAAGAACAAAACCACCAGCAAGCCTTCACTGAAACACAAGCTGGAATTTGATGGCTCCTTCTCCTGGACCTGATGCTCTGGGCTCCCCCCAGCCCCTCAGGACACAGTTCTGCCCCATTCCATCTCCCTTCCATGCCAATCCAGTGGGAACCTGCAGAAAGCAGCAGGATTGTGGGGTCCCCCCCTCCAAACCTGTTGCCTTTTCTCCTGCATCACCCCCAACCTGAGCAGCTCAGGACCCCCCTTGCAAGGAGGCACCAAGTGCTTTGCAACCCTGAGGAGATGGGGATGCCTTTGGGAGCCACCGTCAGACAGGAGAGATGATCTCCACAGCTGCCAAATGGATTTTGGACCATCCTTAACCTCAGGATTATCCCTGCACACATTTGGCTCAGCAAAGGCAATCAGTCCTGATGGGAGCCATTGCACCAGGCTTTTGCTGGGTCCCAAGTGCCTTACACTGGCTTTTAGTAACCCATTTGACCACGGCCACAATTAAACACACGTGTAGATGAGGAATGGGACCAGGAACAGGGGCATGATGCAGGACATAAGGCAGAGTGGGAGCCTGATGTGACCACATTCCCTCTGCAGCATCCCAGGCCCTGGGGCTGAGACCGCCAGGACTGAGGAACCCATCCCTGAGGAATTGCTTTTGGACCAAATGCTTTGGCTTTCTGTCTGAGGGTTGGGGCTCTTTATAGGATGCACACCCTGCAAAATGGGAAAAGCCTGAGACATTGCCAAGTGCCTCCCTGTGCCAGCCTTTGGGAGCAGGGCTGTGTTCCCACCCTAAGCCAGCAGCCCAGCCCAGCATCCATCTGCAGACCTCTTGGTTAATCCCCTTGGCTCTCTCCTGCAATCCAGAGGAGAAATAGGCACTTTCTCCCCATTGTGTACAAAGAGAGCCTGGGGTGTGCAGCCAGAGGCAGGTGATGGGAATCATTCCTACCCCTAAATCCGTGTTGGCCATTCCCAAGCCTCAACCTCCCTGTTCCTGGCACATCCCCGTGAGGAGATGGAGCAAGGGTGGGGGAGCGGCTGGAGCTCATTACAGGATCCTGCTTTGTGCTGGTCTGGGACAAAGATGTTTCCTTTTAAATCCTGGATCTCCCGCGGGCAGGAGCCCAAGTGATGAAAGGAGCTTTCTGGGTGGTGTGGTCCCAGCAGAGCTGAGGAACCAGAGCCCTGGGTGGCTTCATTGAACTCCAAGTGATGACTTAAATCACGGAGTGAGGCGCTGTGATTGAATTCATCCACTCCGATGTTGTTTGGCTTTTGTCCTTTTGCTTCCCTTTCTTCAGGAAAGCTGGGAACCATTCAAACACATTGATAAAGTTCAGTTTTATGGTAAATGGGACATTTCTCTTGGCGCACATCGTGTCTATGCAAAAACATTTCCATCATTATGGAGCTTAACAAACATTTATTTGGGTACTTAAATGGTGGATTATGCTCTGGGATGGTGAAAGATGCTGGGTTTAGGGAGTGATTATTAACTTTTAGTCACAGCTCACGTTAAACCCTCTCCGGTCTGAGAGCGAAGAGCAAATGGAAGGATACAAAAAGCAATGTTCTGAATTTTATTGGGAAAATAAATTCACTTTTAACTTGATGGATATATGGAGGGGGAGGGCGGAATGCAAACCCTATCAGATTTCAAGCTGATTTATTTAAACAAGGAAGTCTTATCAGCAGCAATGGGATAGGGTTTAAGGTTCCTTGTTAGCACATCCTTCCTGTTGGCAGATCTCATCCTCCCAAAACTTGTCTCCTCATCTACAACACAGAGCTTGCTTTTCTCAGCCTGTGAGGATGGGATCTGAGCTGCTGCTCATAGGAAATGAGGTAAAAGATTCAGTGTTAGGATCTTTCAGAGCTCCTGGCACTAATGGGGGTCTCCAGTGCCTTGCTTAAGGTTTGGGCAAGCAACATTCTTCAGGGGGTTTATTTTGGAGCCTTATTAATTCTTTGAAGGGTTCGTTTTTGAAGGAAATAGCTCTGGATTTTCAAACCAGCCTGGGCAGAGCTGCTGGGTGAGCCTGAGCCCCCCAAACCGCACAATGGGGTGCAGAGATGGACCATCACCTCCCTTCACCTTCGCCAAGCTGAGGAGCAAAGAGACGGGTTTACTGTAGTGAGCGTAACCCGGGAATTGACACTTCATTTTTCCCACCCCGGCACTGTTATTCCAGCAAGTTCCACATCCCGAATGCTGTGCTTTAACCCCCCTTCTGCACCGCCTGCTCCCCAACTCCTTCCGGGCTCTGGCACCCCGAGGCGAGGCTGACACGAGGGAATCTGGTGTCTGGGTCCTCCCAGGCAGGGAGGATGAGGGAAGCATCCCCATGAGCCTTGGCTGGCTCCAGGAGAGGAAGAGCGGCTCTGCCATGGGAGGAGGATGCTCAAGGCTCCAGTGTTGGGTGATACGGGGCAATTAGATTCAAGTATCTTCCATTAGTGAAGAGTGCGAGTTTGCTAAGTGTGGTATCTGTTAGCCCAGAGTCATAACAAACCCACAGACAAATGAAGTGCCAGTTATCCCCTTCAAAGGGGAAAACAGGGAAAAAAGAGCAAGCTGCTTCCTCTTGGAGAGGCTCCGGGCTCTGGAATTCCCTGCTGAAATCCAAGCCTCAGCCTGGGCCATCCCTGCAAAATGACTGTCTGGAAAAGTGGCACATTTAATCAAAAATGAAGGCTGTGTGTTAAAGGGACACAGCTGGGAAATTCCAATGGGAATGGCCATGGGAAGGGCAGGGGTGCTTGCTGCTATGGGAATGGGCATTGCCATGCTGGGGACAAGCAGCATCCATCTCAGTTTAAACAGCTTTCTGCAGGACAGGAAGGGAAATCACTGCACAAGGGAGCTGTGCCATGCGGAGCTCCTCAGGCCACGCTGCCCCTTGTCCATCAACTCACTCGACTCAAACTCATCCACTGCTTTGCTCGGACTGGTCCAGCACCCAGACAGAGGCACGAGGGCTGGGAGCACACAGGGAGCATCGGCACTGCACAGCATCCCACCACAGGGCTGTGCCAAGAGCAGAAGCTGGAGCCAGCCCTGACCTTCACCTATGTTCCAATCCGGATCCCTTGCCATTGCAAAGCCATCCCTGGAGGCACAACCCCGCAGAAGGGATGTGCTGAGCAATGTGAGTCTGCAGGGCAAGAGGGATGCGGGAGGCTCAAACCTGGGGCCTTTCTGTGCAATGGGGTAAACCAGGGAGGAAGTGGAGCGTTCCTTGGACTTCACCTCAGTGATGGCTGCATAGAGAGGGAACCCCAGAGCTCTGTGCCGAGCTGCTGCTGCGCTCTCCTCACATCCCCAACCATGCGGCCGCACCACCCCGCTGCCCCCAGCATCCGGGCGGGAAGTGGAGATGAAACTTGGCCACTGCTTTTCCTTGTTCCAGATAAGAGCATCATTTGTCACCGGTGCGCTGGGGGGACGGCGGGGCCGGGGGGGGGTTTATCAGGGAAGTGTCAGTCTGTCCACACGACCTGCAGAACAAATGTGTGTTTTATCATGGGCCCCACCAAACCCGCCCCACACCTGCAGCAGGCGTGTGCCCCGCTGCCGTGGAGGGAGAAAGTCACCGTGATGGATTCGCCCATCTTAATGAATGTAAACAAACACGAGAGGAACATCAAATAATGCCCTTGACAGGCTGCAAACGGAGCCGGGGAGCAGAGAGCCCTTGCGAGGAGGAGCGCTTTTGATGTGCAGGCCACAGGATCAAGGTTTGTAAATAGCAGCAGCTCCGTATCACGTCTTATCCAAATATTTTCATTTCCCATCACAAGCCCAGAGCCAGGGGTTGATGGCTTTGTACTCTTCAACTTTCAGCTTTCACCCTGCAGCAAGAGGAGGAGGCCGGAGGGGGGTCACCCGCTCCCCATCCGCCTGCGCTCCCTCTTGGTCCACGGAGAAGAGCCCACGGGTGATGGGGGGCATCTGGGATATGGCTCCTTCACATCCACCCAGGGGATGCTGAATCCCATCCTCGTTCCCCTCCAGACATGAGTGGAGGAGCCAAGTGGAGGGAAGGCATTTCTTCCTATGTCCTGGTTATACATCACCAAGTGATGCTTCATCCCCCCCGTATGGCACCATTGATTCACACTTGGCTCTGGGAAGGACCCTGCATCGCCCTGGGGTTCCTGGTGACCCTCTGTCACCAAAATGGGGTGTCTGCAAGGAACAGGGACATGTACCAGCTCACCAGGGCAACCCGGGGGAGCAGAGAGCGGGGTTATCTCTGGGTACCAGGCAGAGGGGAAGCCCATGTTTAATCCTGAGCAGCAGCAACACTAAAATTAGAATGGAAAGGAAGGGAGGGAAGGAAAAAAAAGCCAGCTTTCCACCATAAATATCCCGCGAATTCCCGTCTTGACACCGGGGTTACATTTCGGGTCTTTAAAAACACATACAACTGAAATCAAGTGCTTCCATCAGCTCCTCTGGCATATTTACGGTCTCCGGGAAGGGCTCCCAGACACAAATCCCACTTTGACTTATAAAGGACCCAGCAAAGGTCAGTGCGGGGCTGGACAGGGGTGAAGCACATCTGTGATGGACGGGAGGGGGAGCCCAGCCTGGATGCAGGGATGCAGCCCCCCCCTCCACCGGGATCGGGTACCAGGGGGATGCTGGCGGGGAGCTTGGGGGGTGTTCCCCGGGATCTGGGGCTAGGGGGGCCGGGAGAGGAGATGCGGGATGAGGGAAGGATTGTGTCATTCCAGAGCTTTGCCACAAGGCAGCAGCAGAAGCCCAGGATTGAAGGCAGGAGAGGAGAGAATTGTGGTCCAGCCCCAGCCCGGAGACAGCAGCAACGATGCCCCCCGCCCTGAGCCTGCCCTCCCCAAAGAGGAGCTGTGCTGATCCCGGTACCCAGCACCCTGCGGGCGATGCACCACAGCGGGGCTGGGAGATGGGGGGAAGATGTTCCATCACCCCCAAAATCGTTCCCAGACATTGGTCCCAACCCTGGGGCTTTTCAGCCTAAAAAGCCTCGAGAGGAGGGGACAGAGTCAAAGACTACAGACAGGAGCCTTGGAGAAGAGAAGGGTCCTGAAGGGGAGACCTCAGAGCAGCCCCAGTGCCTGAAGGGGCTGCAGGGAACCGGGAGAGGGGCTTTGGACAGGGGATGGAGGGACAGGACAGGGAATGGCTTTAACTGCCAGAGGGGGATTGAGATGAGCTCTGGGGCAGAAGCTGCTCCCTTTGAGGTGCTGAGCGCTGGCACAGGGTGCCCAGAGGAGCTGTGCCTGCCCCATCCCTGCAGTGCTCAATCCAGGTTGGACACAGGCTTGGAGCACTCTGTTCCAGTGAAGGTGTCCCTGCCCCAGGCAGGGCTGGAGCTGGAGGAGCTTTAAGGTTCCTTCAACCCAAACCATTGCAGGGCTCTCTGATAAAACAAGAGCTGGAGGTAAACGGGACTCCTCCAGCTCCCACTCTGTGTCCTGCAGGTTAGAAGGCAAAGTCCCACCTCTGCAGCCTCCCTGGTCCCATGTCCCTCCAGACTCATCCCACAGGAGCTCTGTTAACCCATGGCACATCAGGCACAGCACGCATGGAGCTGCTTCTGGAGCTGCTGTACCTTCATCATGATGGGGATGCCAAGGCCGGCAGAGAGCTCAGCACCTTCCCCTCTCCTGACTCCATCGCTTTTCCTGTGCAGACTTTGCTCAGAAGTGCTGAATGCAGCACAACTTCACTGGAATTATTTATCCAAAGGGGGGGGGGGAGAGAAACACCGTGATTTAAAAAATTATTGGTAAAAGGAGCTAAAATCAAGTATCGATCGTGGTGGCTGCGTCCCACCTCTGGAAATGGAAGGAAGTGACAGGGCTGGATAAAGAATGCCAGCTCCAAAAAAGAAGCTGCTTCTTATTACATCTCAGATACCCACTAAGTGATAAATCCAGGGCTCTATAGATCAGGAGTTTATTATGAAAAGCCCCAAATGTGGTTAATCAGATGTGCCCTTGGCTACAAATCCAGGCTGGGCCCAGGGGGGACATTCAGACCTTAACCCAACCTCCAGCATGGGTGAAGGCTCTGAGTGGAGATTTGGCATTAACCTGCGCTGTGAAAATGGGGTGAAAAAAGCCCATTTCAGTGCCCGTTCTGCCCCTCTTTATTCCTAAGCCCTCCAATTCCTGCCCGGCCGAGGGGAAGCTGAGCTCTGCAATCCCAATTCCCGGCACAGAGACAGCACTGCAGTGTTTAGGCAAAGGTGAGGGAGACGCTGAGCCCCTTGGAACGTCTCTCATCAAATCAAACCACTGCGCTTAATGGCTTTGGCTACCTCGGAGAGCAATAAAAGGCCCAAAGCCGGTTATGAGCCTGTGCTGGGAGCTTGGAGGGAAGCCGGCGGAGCGCTGCCTGATTGGAGACTTATTGGGAAGAAACCAAAAGGTTGCATTAAACCTAACGGAAGGTCAGAGCGCGCGCGGCGCTCGTGGAAGGTGACTGCCCTCATTACCCAGCCCGGGGTCCCCTGCACCTCGGGGATGGGGCTGCTTGCTTCCAGGCTCTTTGTGGAGCAGAGATTTATAGACAACTGATTACTGTTAGTTTTGCACTGGAGGAGCAGCGCATCCATCAGGCCTTGCCCTGCTTCCCGCTACCTCACTCGAGGCACCTGCAGCCCATCCCCTTCTCCAGCCTGGAATTTGCTCAGAGATTTAAAAAGCAAAGGGAAAAGGGCAAATAAAGAGCTTGTTTTGGAGGGGAGAAGCAGTGGAGAGGGTCCGTCCTTCCCCACCAGCCAGCCCTGACCCCGCAGCGCAACATCGCTCCCTCCTCTCAGCATCGCCAGGGCACGTGGAGCCTTCAGCACAGGCTTTCTGCTGACCCTCAAGTGCAGACGGGCTCAGGCTCTGCCCTCCCAAAGCCTATCTGAGCTGAGATGCAAGGGCTCTGTCTCCATAGGAGATACCGTATCTCTTACAATGGGAGCACTCACTTTTAACCTCCTTTGAGGCTCTTTAAACCAGGGAGGAAACCCAGACAGGGCAGAGGTTGGAGACACAAACCAAACCAAACCCCCTCAGACTATAAGCATGGAGCAAAAAGGGCTCCTATAACTCAGTATGCCACCATGTTCTTCACGTAAGCTCAGATGCCATCCCCACCTCTTTCTCCTTTGCCACCCCTGTGCATTTTCAGCTTTTCTTTAGACCTTTGCCCATAACACACCGAGTTCTCAGAACAAAACTCATTCCAAACAGCATTCTGCTCAGTGGAAGCGGAACCTCCGGACGGCTCAACCCCGCACCATCACTTGCCCAGCATCCATAAATCAAACACCACAAGACACATTAACTCTGCAAACTCAGCCCTTCTAACCCCACGAGAGCTCTCCCATGGGAATGAAGCATCCCAATGGCACAGAAGCAAGCTGGGCTGGGTTCAAGCAAACTTGGTCCTCCAGGAAGGGAGATGCTGTGTGTTCCTCCATCCCTGAGGACCCTCTCAGTGTCGAGGGGAGGGAGAGGGACATCATGAAGAATTTGTAACCGTGCATGTAGAGATGACATTTATAGGGCTCTCAAATTGGAAACTGTACATTTTATTGCACTCTCTGTCAAAAAATGCAGTTCCATCAGAGGCGAGAACGACAAGGGAAACAACCAATCAATACCTGGGCTCTAATATCTGGCCTGAAAAAATCATTATCCTGTTACTTTTATTATGGCGTTATGCTTGAAATATGATAGTTTAAGGTTGTTTCCATTACCTCAACAGTTTTGAAGGGGTGTTTCCCTCCCCTCTGCCTCTGCCTCAACTCCCTTTGGGCTCAAAATCACAACAAGTCACTCGAGAGGGGGACATGCAGGTCCTGGCTCCCCCCCAGCCCCACAGATCTCAACTGCCTCCGGTGATGGTGAGAGGGCAGAAGGAGCCTCTCCAAACACAGGCGAGGCAGATCCATGTCCTATTGCTGAAGTGCCCAAGCACATCATTGAGCCCCCTTGTGCAAGCCCTGAGCCCCAGCTGCCATCCCAGTACCGCTGGCTTTTGGTACCCACACACCCAAAACACCGGCAGAGTTGGGAGCAAAGGAAAACCACCTCATCCATCACCCCCAGCACATGGTCCTGAAGAGTTAATCTGTTCATCTATGGTGCTGTTAAGGACGAACTCACCCTCCCCAAGCACAACAGCTCAGAATAAGATGCTCTATCTTAACCCTGCAGGTTTTCCTTTCTTTGGGGGGAGCTCTCAGGGCTCTATTTGAGCTCTGGCCTTGCGCTGGGAAGATTATTGATGAAGTTTTGCATTACCCAGGCTAAAAGCCTTGTGCTGCTTCTCTCTTCCAGACTGTCTCACTTCAGTCCCACAGAGCACTAAGTGGGCCCTTAATGAACACGAGAAAGGTTATCAGGACCCGCATGGGGCTCAACCGTCTGCTCCAGCGAAAACCAGGAGACGCCACAGATAAGAGTTCAAAGTGATGCAAAGAGACAGCTCGTGCTGGCTGCTGCTCAGGCCACGGTGCATCTAGGGGAGCTGGTTCCCAGCACCAAGCAGCAGAGAAGGCAAGCAGCCGGTTACAAACGTGCTTCATGCATCCCAAGGCTCCAGCGCTGGGATGCGCAGCCCCACAGTGATGGGTAAGGGGGATGCAGCGATGAGGCAGCCCTCAGGCTCTGCTCTGCAACACTTCGGGGCCCCATCGTGGTGGTACCCAGCATCACCCAGACAGAGCCTGCGCCCAAAGGTACTCTCAGCTAAGGGAAGCAGCTTAGACAACACGCAAGGTTGGCCACAGGACTGCCAGAATGTCAGGGATGTGACCCAGGAGCAGCACTGCCTACTGAGGGTGTGCGATGGAGGGGCACAGACTCCCAGCCTTGGTTGCAGGAGACCGTGATGTGCTTGGGTACCACCCGCAGCATTTTGGTCAGGCATTAGCAACTGGGGCAGGGTAAGAGGGCTCACACTGTGTGAATGAGCACAACAGGCACAGGAAGCTGTCTGCTAAAGGATGGCCCTGGAGAACACAGCTGGAACAAAGCCCATGGAGGTATAACAGAGTTCAACAAAGCACAAGGCCAAAAGCTCGTGGAATGGAGTTAAAAATGATTCTCAAACCGCCCGTCAGCATCTCTGGCTCCTCTGGTTCCTCCTTTAGAGGATGGTCCAAAATGTGCTGTGGGACTCATCCATCAGAGGGACACTTCAGACACTGCACAGCCCTATTTGCACCACTGACAGGGTCACTGGGGTGGTGTGGTCATGACAACACATGAGGAGGCAAATCCTGGTGAGTCCCTGGGAGGGGGATGTCACAGGGAGATGCAGGACAGGAACCACACAAGCACCATCTCCAGGCCCATCACTGCAGCGTCCTGATGAGCCACGGACATCCACTGAGCAGTCACTGAGAGCTGCAAGGGATAATTCCTGCGAAGCAGAGGAGGGGGAAGCTTCCCAGGAAGCATTCTGTGCTTCAGCCTCCCCAAGCTGCACTAAGCACCGGGCTACTTGAGATACGCTCATTTCTTGTCCTTCTTGAGGCAGCCAAAGTGCATCACCGATACGGCACTGTCACAACGGAGCTGTCCTCCATCCCCGAGCTGTCCCCTCTCCCCACGGCCACCTCAGAGCCAAGTCCTTCCTCCCCGTTCCACCTCCGTTTCCCTCTGTATCCCAGCATACAGCTCCTTCAGCCGGAGTGGTTTAAGCGGGACGCCCTGGAAGGTGCTCACCTCTAAAAGGATTTGTGGTTGAAGAGCAGAGAGAGTTGGGAGAAACAGGGCAAGGAGTGAAGGCGAAGAAAAGACAGATCAATCCCAACGATTCATCATGCCAAGAGCTGTCCAAATAATCAAAGGCATCAGCCAGGTTGATGTATAGCTGATGTCACCGAGAGAGACCCTTAACAAGGCAGCCAGTACAACAGCTGCTGGTCAGGGAGTGTCTCAGCACACGCCGGGCTGGGGCACAGCAGCACAGCCCATCCATCACTGACCCACCTTAATGGCCAACCTGATTAGTAAGCACTGGCTGGGGCTGACAGCCCACTGCAGCCTCCCTGTCCCACCCCGCAGGAGAGGATGCTGCCGGTGGGATGCGGGCCGGCCGCGCTCCCTGGGATCAGCACCATGTGAGAGTGGGCACTGGTGTGGAGCCAAGCATCAGAGCTGGCTCCAGCATGGCAGAGCATCTGCAAAGCCCCATCAGAGCTGGCAGGAGGGCTGCAGGTCCGGAGGCAAGAGCTGTGGGTCTCCAAGGCACCCCCCATCTCTCTGCACATCAAATATCAATCGGTAATGTGGGACAAGACCCAGCTGCTCTCCCACCCTGGTGTCCCAGGACAGGGCACCATCACAGTGATGCTATAGGGCTGAGCTGGTGTGGAGGCTCCCAGCCAACCTCAAACCCAAGGGCTCTGTCTTTCCCTGCTCCCAACTCCACCACATCGCTCACCCGAGCAGGGATCAAGTCCCCACATTCCTGCCACAAACCCTTTGCTGGGCCATGGAGGTGACCTCAATGTGGGGACCCAACAGCCCCACTGAGCATCCCCAGGCTGGGACATGTTCCCCGTTGGGAGCCAGCAGGAGTGAAGGGGCAGTGAAAGCTTCTGCCTCGTTCCTTCCTCCACTGCTATCTTCCTGAGGAGTTTCTGCCCCTCAAGTGCTCCCCACAGGGTCAGGAACCCACCAGGGCTCCAGCCAGGATGCTCGGGATGCGTCGGGGATGGGAGCAGACCCCCACATCACTCACCAGCCCATGGAACATCACCAGCTCCATCGGCAGAGGGGAACACAGTGGATTTACCAGCAGCTGACACTGCCCCCCACCCCAGTGTCCCTATGGCCACCAGTGACCCCACCACATGTGGGATGTGGAAAAGCATCTTCCTGTGTATAAACCCCACGCCAGAAACATGCACATCCATGTGTGTATGTCAGTGGGATCCTTTGCATGGAAAAATCATGGAAAAATCCCTTATTTTTCCTCATCTGGGCAACAAGATGTGCCAATGCCTGCAATTAGCTAATAACATTAACGCACAGGGCTACAACGCCATAAACCTCCCGCCACCAGGCAGGATGTGGCTCCCGGTCCCATACTCATCAGTGTCTATAGGAAGGTGAAGCTAAACCCAAGCTGAGCCTTTCCTAAAGCACCCTCCTCCTGCCAGGCCCCAAGTGAGGATCCCATTGGATTAACCGGAGTTGGGTTGATTGCTGCAGTTTCAATAGCTTGTTCCGACATCGATTGCCGTCATGTCACTGGGAGAAAAGGATTAATAATCGGGTGCTCAGGTTGGCTCAATACTGCTGATAGTGCCTGACAAAACGCCGTTAGGAGCGCTCCCACCGGAACACTATCTATGTAGGAAAGCTGCAAGGAACATCATTCAGGGGTTCGTGGAATAATGATTAACTCCACATCCTCCAAAATCCAACAAACAGTTTCTATTATTTCCAGATAAATTCCCTCTCTTCCTCGGTTCATTCCTGTTGCACACAAACCTTTCCACTGGAACCCACCGGGGGAGATGCATCTTTTCCTGTCTCTCCTTCCTCCTCCTCCCCTCCACAGCCCCTTTATAATCCATCCCAGAGGAAGCACACTTCTCTGTAACCCTCACGTGTCTCCTGACCCTCAGCTGAGTACAACACATCCCTTCCAAGTCGCTGATGCTGCAGACAAGAAGCAGAGTCCCACCAGGTCCCTGCATTAGGAGTGCTACTGATGCTGTGCCTGGCCTTGGCCACGTCCCTGCCTGCTCATGCCTGTCTCAGTGGAAGGGACAGCCGTGCCCAGGCAGCCACGGAGCAGTGGTACATGCAGGGAGCTGCAGTGCCCCCCATCACCCTCCATCGTTTCCAACCTTACTGTCATTGTGAGCAGCCAGGGTTGAGGCTGAGCACACAACAGTGGGGATGGCTCCTCAGGAGGAGCAGCATCCAAGCCACCATCGCACCTCCCAGCGCCCATGAGCCAGCGCCGGGTGCGGACCCAGTGACCTCCCTCCGAATAAAAGGAGGATGGGATTGGGGCAGTAAATCCCATCCCGGTGCACATCAGCCCGGCAGTAAATCGGAATCCTCTCCGTGCCCTCTTTATTATCACATTCACAGCATGAAGTTATGAGCTTCTTCACAGCTCCTGCTATAAAAATGTGATGGATGGCGGGGGAACCTCAGGGAGTTAATCTATTCTCCCATTAAATTTTACTTTAATTGGTCTTTGAGTCAATCAGAAACTCACTAGACAGTGAATTAAGAAAAGAAAAAGGGGGGAAAAAAGGAATGAAACGGGGTGGGGGGAGCAAAAGGAGGTGCCTTTTTGCTGTTAGGATATTATAATGCTGCATTAGCCTTCGAGACGAAGGCAAGAGGCTGGCAGGCCGTGCAGAGAGCCTTCTGCTGAGCTGAGGTACCACCCCGGAGGAGGAGAGTGCAGAACGACCCTCCTCAGGACACACAGGGACCTCGATGAAATCTGCTCCTCAGCAACAACAAAGCAGCAGCGCGTCGGCCCCACGCCGGTGATGGGGATGGAAACAGCATCACTAAATAACCGACATCAATAACATGCACATGGAGGTTGGGGAAGGGGGAAGCGCTCCTCATTCCTGACATTACACAGCACAAAGCCCATCCCAACGACCTGCAGCACCCACCGACGTCCCAGCATCAGCCCTGGCCCCACAGTGCATTGGCACTGACAGGAGTAAAGCGCACGGAGCAGGAAGGTGGGTTTGGTGATCGTGGGGTCTGTGTGGTGTTAAAACCTTCACCAGGCTCCAGCTAAAGGTATTCCGGGTCCATTAATCATGTCCCAGGACTCCCCTCTTCTCAGAAGTCCGTATCAGCCTGCAGATGAGATGTCCGAACACAAACAGAGCAGCAAGGATGAACCCCAAGGAAGACGGCAGGAAAACCAAGGCCGCCCTGGCTCCGGAACAGCGTGCCGGGGCTGATGTTGGAACTTTGTGCCTGGAATATATGATAATAAGGTTTTATGGGAGTGAGCCCTGGGGACAGGCATTGTCTCTGCAAACAGCGGACCTGAGGTTTGAGTAATGTGCTCAACCTTCACTTACGATAATCTCTCTAGGCATACATGCAGATGTGCATATGTATGCGCATACACACGTATATACACACATAGGGCAGTGGGGAATGAGCATCCTGCTCTGCCTGCAGGACCCCTGGAGAAGTGAGAAGTGCCCTGGGCTGGTTCAAGGCATTGAAACCAGTAACCTGGGCAGGAAGGACCCAGTCCCAGCCATGGTGTGCCATGCATCTGAGGGCTCTTTGGGGCAGAGCTGGACCCACCTCCATGGTCAGGATTTGTGCTGGAGTGAAACGTTTCAGCCTGTGTGCGGGCCTCACTCTGAAAGCTTCCCCTTTGCTCTGCCTCACAGATCCCTTCTGCATGAACCAATTGTGAGCACTGCAGAGGTTTCCTGTACAGCCCCTGAATAAGAACCCCCATAGGACTGTATGATCCGGGCATGAATTACACCCACTCAGCTTCGTTTGCCTTGCAGAGGAAAGAGAAGTGTCAAACGCAAGGCAAAAAGACAGCAAACAAAGCTGGACCCCACATTTAGGCCAGGTCAGAATCAGGGGCAGCACAACAGGGGCAGTGTGAGGAGTACCAGGGTGCACGCATGACTCAGCTGCCTGAAGCAACCTCCCATGCGCTGAAATCCATGAGGAAGAGGAGGAGGAAGGGGAAGGCTGCTTTGGGCTCTTGCAATGCTTGGAGCTGACAGGCACAGGAAAGGATCAGCCCCATCCAGGCTGTATTGGTGCATTCTCCAAAGGGAGGACTCAGGGATGCTGCTGGCCCCATTCCCCCCAGCACACCTGCACCGGCCCAGCAGCACAGGCTCCCTGGCAGGATCCATGCCTGACCCCGGGATGAACTCCTCATCCTCTCGGAGCATCATCAGGGATGAGCCCCTCGGGATGTGTGTGGATGGGTGGCGCGAGGGGGAGCGCGATGGAGGCAGCTCCTGCCTAATTATGAAAACCGGATCTCGGAAGCACCAGGCTGGAGGCTCCGTTTGGACTGACAGCTCATGAAGAGATCATCTGACACCCTTAATGGGCCAACACGGGCTCAGCGGCTGCGTGCAATTAAATCATGTGTGCTGGTGTCGTGGCTGACACCAAGAAGGGGAGGGGGAAAGCCCAGATGTGCTGGAGAGGCTGCAAGGGACCACTCTGCATCCAGGCACCGGCTCAGGGCCACAGGCAGCACACACACTCAGCCCATCGCATCCTGCACCCCTCTGTGCCCGCAAGTGGAATCAGAATCACAGAATCAGGGAATGGATTGGGTTGGGAAGGATCTAAAGCTCATCCAGTCCCAGTTGGTTGCTCCAACCTAGAGCAACCCACTAGAGCAACCTGCTCAGTGGAAGGTGTCCATGCCCCTGGCAGGGGCTGGAGCTGGATGAGCTTCAAGCTCCCTTCCAACACAAACCAGTCTGGGATCCTGTGGTTCCATGCCAGCCATGGGGATGGGGATCACTGCAGCTGCAGGTGACCCTCCATGGCTCAGCAGGGACACCCCAGGCCACTGCGCTTGTGCTTTGCCCATCCTTATGTGTAGTGAGAGCCTCTGCCCCTTGGTCGAGTGCAATAACAAGCCCTAAGTGCTTGTGCATCCCCTGTGCAGAGCCAAAGGGGTTATCACACCCCAGACCCCATCCTGAGCAAGAGGCAGGAGCAATCCCCACACACCCATCTCTTATGAAAGGTAAAGGCCCCACAACACTGCTCCCCTGCCCTGTGCACCCCTTCCCCATCCCCTGCCAGCCCCGGGAGGTGATGAGCTCTGTCCATCAGCGCCGGAGCAGAAGCCTTCGGAGGGGTGTAATTCTGCCGGAGGAGAACGGACCTCCCGAGCACATGGACCTAAACTGCAGAGAAACAGAGCCCTAAATCTCTGGCTGCAGATTTACAGCCTCCATTCTCTTTCTTTACTGCAAATACAATCCGGCAGTAATGGTCTAACACAGGAACACCATCACCAACCGGCTGATGGCTCACATAAAAGCAATGTCAACCAAAAACTATGAGTTTATAAAAGGGAACAAACCCTCAACAGTGACAAGAACATGAAACCCATTAACAATTTAAACACTCTCCATTTTTTATTCCCCACCTTGAAGCTATTACGGCTGATAGAAGGCTTCACAGCTGAGTTAACCACTTCAAGGGAGGGCTGCTCACACACATAAAGACTGTGCTGAGGCCACGAGGTGGGAGGTTATGTGGTTTAAAAACACCCAGGGCTCTGCTCCTGCAAGATGCTCAACCACCCCCGTCCTCATCGCTGCTCAGCACCCGGCAGGATTCATCCAGGTGCCATTTCCGAGGCTTCTGAAAGCCCAAGGTACCAGAAGATAATCGCTATGGTTACAGGAGGGGGGACAACAACAGAACCGCAGGTGTGTTATAATGGTTGTGCTTTGTTTCTCTCCCAGAGATTTTCTTGCTGCTCTGGGTCTCTTTTGGCACCTTCTCATCTTATGGAGCAAATATCTGTGGAAGGCATTGCAGAGGCTGCGGGTGAGCTCAGCACAGAGCCAGCGTGGAGGGGACACATCACCCCTACACATCACCTTAACACAGGCAAAGCTCCAGTCTCTGGGCTGACATTGAAGTCAGAGCTGACCCAGCACCCAGGCAGTAAATGCCCCTGCACAAGGGCTCAGTGCCTCACGCAGCAAACCCACTCCCGGCTCTCCATTGACCCTGAAAACACCATTTTCCCTCTCTATCAATTTTCTCCTGCTGCAAAACAGGGATAACACCAGTTAACCTCTGCTGTGAAGTGCTTGATGAGCTCCAGTGTAAGGCACGCTGCCCTAACAGGAAAATGACTGTAATTTCCCCCTATTATTGGAGGAGCTAAGATGGGGCTGATCCTCATCCAACCTGCTTCAGACTCTCTTAGAATCCCAGACTGGTTTGGATTGGAAGGGAGCTTAAAGTTCATCCACCTCCAGCCCCTGCCATGGGCAGGGACACCTTCCACTACCCCGGGTTGCTCCATTGGCCTTGAACACCTCAAGGGAAGTGTTTAAGCTCTTCCATGCGCTGTTCTGAGAGCAGGAACAGCTTTGTCAACTCCAGGTCTGAAAAAGCAGGAGCTCCATTCAAGGTGCAATGGATACCATTGAGGATATCATTGAGAAACCAGCTGATTGGGAAAGAGAGAGCAGTGCAGAGGGGAGGTGGCTGTGCTGCTCCCTGGATCCCACACAGATATCCCAGAGACAGCTTTTCCGGGCTGGCTGTGGAATCTCGAGCACCATGCATCCTGAACTCAGGGCTGTTGGGTATAACCTGTGCCCATAGACCCCACTGAGTCCCTGCAGCATCCCCATCCCCTCCCTTCCTTCCTTCCTGTCCTGGCCCCAGGGCAAACAGCGGGGCAAACAGCGGGACCACTGGGAACAGCTTGAAATCAGATCCTCATCCCCAAATGGAAGGAAGTGGCACTGGAGGCTCCTGCCATAAAGCTGGTCCCATCCTATTGAAACGCTGGCAGATGGGGCCATAAACGTTTCCTCCTCCCCTCGCTAACAGCCACCGAGGCTTCAGATTCATCTTTATCTCGCTGTCAGGTTGTAAATGCCTCTCGCTCTGTCTCTTGCAGCTGGGACACACCAGGCCAGTTCCCTTCCTCTTGAGGTTCATTTTAACCAACAACAGAGGGGAAACGGGAAGGGTGAAATGAAAACGGGATCTGCAGGCAAGAAGGGAAGAACCCCACACCTGCTTCAGACATGGGGTCAGAAGTGCCCCATGGGATGGCCATGGCATGGAAGCAGCACCAGGAGAACCCATCAGCAGCACTGACAGAGCCAAAAATCAAACCCACACCAAGGTCCAGGCACCCTCCACTACTGTATCCAAATCACAGGCGACGTGGCAAAGATTAATGTCCCCTCTTGTTTACCGGCACCGATACGGGTTACGTATTTACACGAACAGCACAAACATCTGCAGCTTCATTAGGCAAGATAAAAGTTAAGGACTATAAACCTTTATGCTTGGAGTCGTAAAGCGGGAAGGGTCAGAAGGGAATGTCTGAATAGAGGCAAGTTATTCCACCACTGTTCATTACAGGGTTTCTTGTGGACTCCCCAAAGCCGCTGGCGCTGGTCACTTGTAAGCATCAGCTCCTGGACAAGGTGGGCCATGAGTCTGCTGTGAGCTGGTGTATCCCTCATTTCCACAGCCTCTGTTTGGCACGTGAGGACCTCACAGAAGATGTGGGTTTGCTCTGTTATGTGGCATTGACACAGAGAAATCCCCCTCTGTTTCAAAGACCCGATCCTCTACAACTTTATGCTGCAAAAGCCATGTTCAGGCTCTGTAACCAATGTTCTCTGAGCAGAATGGGGCAAACGGTCACCTTTTGGATGTAGCTTTTCTACTGGTCTGAATAGTTGGGCAGGCAACTCCTACATCACTTGGTACTTTCTGGCTCACACCATTCAGCTCTGGACTGGAAAGGACATGGGTAGCTCTGCAGGAGGAACAGCTTACTCAGACCCCACTGGAGCTTGCCCATCCTTGTCTGCACACACCGTCATTCCTTGGCCTGATGCTTTCCTGCTCTCACTGAGCTCCAGCCATAGAACCGAGTTTGAATTCCGCAGCCTAATTCCCTACAAGCATTAATTTTCCACCCTATCCTCCTGCCATATGACAGACATGCCATAAACCCCAAACCCCACACAGCCATCCCTCCAAGCACTTGCCGAGCACCAAGACTTGTCCAGGGTCGTACATCAAACTGCAGCTCACCCTAAACCCCCCATTTCCGCAGCCTGCACCAAACTAAACAGGAAAGGAAGCATGAGCAGCATCCGGATACATTCAGCCTCCACAACACCATGAGAAGGAGAAGCCCGACAAGACGATGGTGCTTTTGATCCCTTGGTATTCACAGCAGAGGCAGCAGGATGGGAGACACTGTGCTTCAAAGAACAAATCCCAGGCAAAGTGCTTAAAACCCCCTAACTAACACTAGTAGTGACAGGCTAATGCTCTTTAGGACAAGTGGCCTCTTGTTCAAACAGTTTACTAAGCATTGCTTCGTCCTGCCCAGGGGATGGATGTTCTGGACTGGTTTATTACACTGGATCCAAAGGACCTTTTATGAGCAGTGTGTTTTGGGGGTATCCTGGCTAAAGGGTGGAAGTTTTCCAGGAGGAAACAAGCTGAGAGCACCCCTGACACAGGATGCTCCAGCTCAACCCCGCATCCTGACCCCTACCCAAAGGAACCACAGGGAAACCAAACCTCTGAGAGCCCTGCTGAGGGCCAAGCTGCCACCTCAGCCATGTTCACAAGGATAAAATGAGGTTTAAAGACCCAACAACTGTGTCTCACACGAAGGCATCGCTGTCTTAAGTCCCCTTATATCCAGCATTGGATGTGTCTCAGCTTCCTTTGGGCTTAGGGGTGAAGCTTCTGCCAGAGAGCTCACACTTCTTCCTTGCTCCATCAAGGGGTTTGATATTGAAGTTTCCCATATTGACCCCCTTTGGCACCAAATCTGCTGCAAACAATAGCAGATTTCTTTGCATCCAGCCACTTTCCCCTATGTCCTATGCAAAGCTTTGGGTGTGCTTCTGCAGCACTGCCTGCACCGGTCTCCCATCACACCTATGGTCAGCCTCCCCCAGCCCAGCTCACACCACACGAGGACCATTAAATGAATACCTTTTCCCATCGGATTGAGGAGCTCTGACCAGCTATTCCCACCATAAGCCAGACAACACAACAACCACCAACCTATCTCTGCCTTGGAAGGGTGGAGGCCTTTCCCTCCTTGAATGCTGAATAAAGATGGTTTTGAAAGGAAGAGTGTAACCAGGGAGGAATTACCATGAGAAAAGCCTGCTCTGTGCTCGTGTTTCCCAGGATTAACAGCAAGAGCCCGAGCTCTCCTTCCTCTAAGTCTTCTAATTCCACTAAACATCCGCTACCCTGAAAGGACTCCACAGAATCCCATAAAACATTATTTATCTGTGTGCGTTAGCTGCACGATACTGTAATTTCCAGAATAAATGCTGGGTGTAAATTGTTGTTTATGTTGGAGTCTGACTGTCTTTACGAGAAACAAAGTGAAAACTGAATCTTCACAGCTTTATTTCTTCCGCTGAAACCTCTCCTGCAGAAGGAGAAATGCCTGGTGGAGTGCCTTAATGGATGGCTGTAAAGATTGTTGGGTTAAAACAAAGTACAGGGAATCACCTTCATTCCCCCCTTTTACTGCCGAATCCTCAGCTGGGGTAAATTGGGGGAGCTCCAGTGACTTGGGTTCATCTGGCCCACGAGTGTCATTTAAATCAAGCTAAATTAAAGCGAAAGCAGCACCATTCACGTGGTTCTAATTAAAGGCCCATCAATGTTTCTATCACAAACCCTGGCTGGTTAAAGCCTCTTCTTTCCACGCCATTGTCCAGTCCCAAGCTGCAGGCACAGTGACCTGAGCATCTTCAGGTATCCCCATCCCTGCAAGGGCTCTGAAGATGCCTCTATGGTTCCTCACTCTGAAATGGGTACCACATCCAATTCTCTTTGCAGGTCTGCATCATTGGAAGAGTCAGGTCAGGCTCCAGGAAGGACTTTGGTCCAGGGTCTGTCCTCACTGCTCAGCACACGACTGCTGTGGAGGACCAGTCCTGTGCTGCCTGAACCCTGCACTGCCCTCATTTAACGTCTGATTCCCAGATGGGATCAGTAAAAATGCCTCCTCCTCTTGCCAGATGCAAATACCACCCTGGGGATGCCTTGCTCTGCCCAAGGTCTCAGGGTCTTCATCCAAGCCCCTGTGTGACAGCCTGAAGTGAGGGGGGTGAATCTGGGCTGTCTATCGACCACAGGGATGGATAAGCTTCGGCTTCATCTTGACTCTCCTCTCCTGTGGATGCTTTATTTTACACCCCCCCAGGTGAAAAGTGCTTTGCAGATACCACAGTGCAAACCCAGGTGGAATGGAACTCAGTTGGGAAGATGCGGTTTGGGATAGGAGCTTGGAGATGTGGCTTTGGTGGTGATGGTGGCACTGTGGAGGCTTCACTGCTCTCTCCCACCTGCCCTGGACTTGTGTGACCAGACTGGGAGTGCTTCTGGACTGGGCTACCTTGAACTTGGTGCTGCGCTGAGGCACTGGCAGTAACAGAGCTAATAGAGGCAGGTAGGACATGCAGTAAAGGGGACATGCCATGAGCACACAAAACACCAAATGGTGCAGAGCTCATCCTGCTCCCAGCTCCTAGAACTTCCACCCATGAGCTTCCCCAGTGAAAACAGGCTTTTAATGATGTGCAGGGATGGGAGAAGAGGGCAGAGCCTCTGCCCCGAGCTCCTCAAGCCATCCTTGGGCTGGTGACCCCCAAGAGCTCCTGGGCTGCTCCATGGGAGAAAGCAAAGCCCAATACCTTCCACACCACAGGACTCACGTGGAATGGGTATCACTCCTCAGAGCCCCAGCAGGGACAGGAGCCCCCCCTCATCCTGGTCCCCAGGGTGCTGCCGAAATGGCCTTCACAGCTCCATCCCCACCACCACCACCACAGCGGAGTTCAGGGAAACTTTTGATGTAGTGCTCTGGCAGCCCCATCATTGGGAAGCACGAAAGGTCAGAGAGTGGAAAAAATAATAAGAAAATATAACTGCTTTCTTATGAGGAAAATATTATGAGATCTTCCCCTTTTTCAGCTTTTATGGAAGGAGATTCTGCCAGTTCCCTCCGAAAAAAAGAAGAAAAAGTAGTTTTAAAATGAGATTATGCACCTTCAGGGTGCCATTAGGAAGTTTTACTGTACTGAGATGACATGAAAGCTCTGGAATTAATATCCCTGAGATGCTTCAAACCTGCAATAGCAATTATTGTACTACGTGTCCCTGGATAAATAATAGGGCCATTCAGCTAATTAGCTTCAATGATTTCAGCTCCCTGTAAATTCTCTCTCGCTCGGCTATAAAAATAACACCAGCAAACTTCTGGTAGCAGAAACTTCTTGGAGGGAGAAGGCAAAAACAAAAGGGGTTCCCCAGCTCCTAATTCATAACCGCTGTCGTGGCGGCGGCGTCATTCCAAGGACTGCAAATATTAATGGGCTATAATAGCAAATAGAAAAGGAGAGCCGTTATTAATTGCCATTTACCGGTAATAAACCT
Organism: Forpus xanthops; assembly: GCA_032466535.1. Classification (NCBI taxonomy): domain Eukaryota; kingdom Metazoa; phylum Chordata; class Aves; order Psittaciformes; family Psittacidae; genus Forpus; species Forpus xanthops. The sequence goes on from JASSUY010054871.1 coordinate 80,201, forward strand.
CTCGCACCAGTTCCTGCCCGCACACATGTGCAACCCCATTAATTTCAATGGGGCTGCACGTGTTAATTGAGAGCAGAATGTAGTCCACTGGTTGGAATGAATGAATCAAGCTCACAGGATGCTTTGCATCCTTTAAACCTCTCTTTCCTTTTTGGCTTAATTATTTGCCATCTTCACGTCTCTCTAGGTTTGACTTATGCAACAGAGGCTCCGTTCCACACCGCGGCGGGATTTACTCAGGGTTTGCTCCTGCCATCATTCACTTGCCATGGGGTAAATTCACCACCATGAGACCATCACACATACAAGTACCTCAAACGTTGATTGGAAGGATTTGGTCCATGTTCTGATCTGCACCAGCACCCCCTGATCACACAGGGGCTGCCCCATCACACCAATATCCATTGGCCTCTGGGGGGTTGGAGCAGTAAAACACCACTTTGTACAAAGGCAGCACTACCTGCACCTATGTGTAAGCCCTGACGCAGTGAGAAAGGTAAAGTACGGACAAATTCCCATCTAATTTCATGCATAGAGTTAAACACATCATTATTTCCTTTAGAGCCCGTCTGGTTCTGCCTGTAAAAAGGAATGCTGTGATACTGATGTGGTTTGGGGATTTTTAAGGCTGAAATATGAAACAAGCTTTAAAAGCCAAGACTTCACAGGGGTTATCCCACCTCTCCCCCAGATCCCAGGTGTCCATGAGGAGACAGAGCCATTGTCTGTGTTCCCAAGACCTTAATATCAACAATGGGATGGAAGTGTTTGTGTTTCTGATTTGAGGGCGACCTGATTTCCAACCCAGCGGTTAACTAAGCAAAGCAAAGGCAAAGGGAATTTTGGGAGGATGGAGGGGAGGAATGAAAACAAAGCATTCCCAGAGCCTTCCCAGACCACATTTATGTGGGATTTAAAAGCAGAAAAATCCCGTTATTCCTTTGAATGACCATATGCTCAAACCCCTCATAGTGGGACCCTCTGAATGTCCTAAGTCCTGAAGGAGCCGAGTGCTTCCCAGGATTAAAAAGACCCAGGAAAACCCAGGTGATGAGCAGCTACCAGCAGAATATACCCCAAAAAGCTTGGCTACCCCATAGCCATAAAGCCCTAAAGCTTTTTTGGGCTTTACCCCATGGAAAGCCCATGCTCCACACACAGGAGATGCAAATATATCCCAGGACCTGGGATGTGAACCCAAAGTGATTCCTGTACATGGCAATTTATCTCCGGCATCCCCCTGCATCAGCGCGGCGGCACTTTCCATCTCAGCACTCGACATTATGGCCCTTGGTGGTAACATTAATACTAATGCTCAGATCAGCCACCACACGGTCCTCAAAGAACTGCCCCAGTGTTACTGGATCACTCCCAAATCCCGGTCTCCTTGCTCCCTGTCTTAGCTCTGCTAATCCATTCCCCTTGCGATGGGATGGACGGGCTCAGCTGACGCGGAATCCAGGCTCCGGGCTGGCCATGGATGGGAAGTCAGAACGTTGGCTTGGGAAATCTATTTGAGCCAATATTTCTCAATAAACCAAATGGAATAAATGAAATCAGGCTGACACCGCAGTATTTCCTAAGGAGCTGCTGCATCCCTGCAGCACTCGGGGACCGTCAGGCGGTTTTCCCTGAGGTTTTCCCTCGTTATTTGATGTCTTTTTGGGAAGAGGGATGATGCAGGAAGGTTGGGGGACGGGACCGTTCCACTCGAGGCAAACCTCCTCACATAAGCAGTATTGCATGTTTCACAGGGACACGACTCCTGTTTGAGGCACAAGTGCTGCAGATCCTGATGATATTCTGGCTCATATCACAGGGTACAAAGCAATTAAAAGCCAATCCTCATAAGTGTTCTTCTGCTGCCTTTAGAGGTCTGTGGAATCTGAAATTCCAGTGGAAGATTCAAGCCTAGGTTCAGGTGGGGAAAACTGCCTTTTATTTTGAGCCTGATACAGAGTTCTGATCCCTGCAATGAAGATCAGGAAGGATTTTTGCCCGGGTGATGCTCTCTGTTATGTGAATAGTTTAAAACATCAAGAGAACTTCAGGGTCCCCTTGCTGAGCTGGGACCTGCTGGTGGCTATAGCACAAGACAGGAGGAGGGATGGGTTTGCTCCTTTACCTTGCAGAGAAGCAAACAGCCCAGCGAGGCTGAGGTCATGCTGGTCAGGTCCACACTGAGCTTCACTGGCCTAAGAGCATGGGATGCTCCACCACCACTTGGTGCCCTCCCATGGGATAGGAGCATCCCCAGGCCGCAGTGCAGCAGAGCTGATCTGCTCTTCTTCCTCACATCTAAAAGGGGAATATCCAGAAAAGGGAACATGGAATCATAGAATCCCAGACTGGTTTGGGTTGGAAAGGACCTTAACATCATCCAGTTCCAACTGCCACGGGCAGGGATGCTTTACACTACTCGCCCATGTTGCTAAAGCTCATGATAACATCCAGACCACATTATCCCTCGCTACGAGGTCTCTGCTGCCTGCTCCAGGACCAGCCCATGCCCAGCTCATCTCCAGCTACACCGAAGTACGAAACTCAAGGCATAAACCCGGAGGAGAAGTGCTGCGTGGCAGCTGTGTGCCCGGCAGCGTGAGAAACGAGCAGCCTGTGCATTGAAAAGCAAGGGCTGGAGAAACGTGACAAATTGAACCCGAATTCCTGCAGGGTTTGGATTCGTCACTATTGGGGTTAAATTGCTTTCAAGGCGCTGCATTATGTGCAAGCAGCTTTACAAAAGCAGGCCAGGCTGAAATGCCTCATGTTGACCCATTCACGTACCCATGGCCTTAATCTAAACTTTCCTGGATCTCATTCTATGAGTAATTATACACACAGGAGGGCAGCTCATCAGCTGGCGTAAACTGGCTGAACTCCACCGAAGTAATTGGAGAACAGGCCAGAATACTGTTTCCAGACATGGTATGATGCCACTGGGGTTGAGCAGGCAGGAGTCCGGGCTTTTATCGCCGCTTTGGGATCAGCTCTGGTTCAACGGATTACGAGCCAGGACGCCTGCATGCTCTGCCAGCTCTGTGTGTGTGTCTTTTGAGCTCGCTTAATTCCCTTCGCTTTAACTTTAGTCTCCCTTTATTTGAATGTAAAATAACAGCGCTGTCAGCTTGAGAAAGCAGCTGGGATTGCGGGATCAAAAGTCGAGCTCTCAGCATCGCTGCGTACCGTGATTTATTCCCTGCTTTAGGACACCCATGCGTGGCCAGTTCTGCACACAGGAACCCTCCCAAAATCCACTTCCAGCCTCCGTTTCTTGGACTGACCCACCAAAAGCAGGGGGATGGAGCAGACAACCCCAGACTGTGCCTTCCCAGCACCCACATGAAGCTCCCAGCGCCCTTCACAAGAGCTTCACCCGGGGGAAACCTCAGCATTAGGTCCTGCACGGGGCAGCCAGCCTGGAGGCTGTAACACATCCTATGGATGCACATGCACGTATGTGGAGAGGTCCTCATGGAGGGCTGGGGGGAGCAGGGACAGGCTGTGTCTCCATCCCTCCTCTGCTCTACCTGGACGGGAAGATTTAGTCCTGCAGCCAGGACGAGAGCGCACCGCAGACTGCTCATCTCACCAATCAATTTTTACGGCTAGAGAGGATAATAATGGTAATATCAGTATAAAAAAACCCCGCAATGACCCATAACAGTAACATATTACAGCTCCTTTTAAATAACTGTGCTGGCTGCAGTTTCTTTGTTTCTCTGGCAGCAGACAAGCCGAGGTGCTGGGATGTGCTCCCAAACCGGGAAGGATGCTGTGGGATGGGGATGAGCGACCCAGCGGCTATAGGAGATGGGCTGCAAGGGAAGGGTTGGGATAACAGAGGGGAGTGCTCCCCCCCCTCAGCAAAACCATCTCAACCTGGAAACATTCAGGCTGAGCTTTAATCCCATCCTTGCTCCCCCCGGCCCGGCAGAGCCGTCCTCTGCAGTGGGTCCTTCTGACACCAAAGACACGACGTGCCCGAGCCCAGCTGTAAGGCAATGAAGCAGAATGCACAGCTTCAGTTCCAGCACCCCCCAACCATATGCTGCATCTGGAAAACCTGAAGATCGAGCATTTTGCTGTAACACTGGGCATGGAAAGAGAGCGCTTTTCCCCAGCGTTCCCAGACATTTACTGTGGTTTATTGGTACTGCAGGAAGCAAAGTTCTCACTTGCCATATGCAAGAGAAAAAAGTTAAGCCACAGAACTCCCCACACCTTCATTCCCAAAAGGGGGGGGACCATAGGGCTCATTTTATGGCAGGACGTAGATATCCCACTGAAGGGAGCAACGAGGGAAGACTGAGCAGCTTTTCACTTCAGGCATTTGATAACAGGAGGAAGATCTACACAGGATTTAGGTTCATTGGGATAGGGGGCAGAAAAGTAAAGCCACTGCTACTTTCTTTGCATGGTACTGATTACCTGTGCTTAGATCTCCACAGAAAACTCCTTAAAATACCTGCCTTCATTTCCAAGTGCAATAAAGCACCTTTACGCTTTCATGTAAAAGGACCTTATGGCTGCCCTCAATCTGAAGCACGTCATTAGCCTCAGAGTGCCTGGTACCCAATGCTCCCGTGCCTCCCGTGCAGCATCGCAGCTCCAGCCAAAGGGCTGCTTTTTTCCCAGTCACTATTTTATACAGACACTCCAAATCTTTTTATATCTCTGCATCTTTAAAAGCCTTTTTCCCTCCTTTTCATTTAAAACCAGAACCAGACCCAGAGCGTTGCTATTTACTTCACCAGCATTGCTTCAGGTTTGCGCTCGTGCAACAGCAAGAGCTGAGTCCTAACTGTGCAAAAGGGACTTAAAGGTGTGAGATGGGAACGTGACAAAAGACACCCAAACACACCCAAAATCACATCCACACACAGAGACATGCCCCGAGCTCCGGCACTCCCTGGTCCTGGCTCCAAGCTCCCTCTCATGAACCCTGCTAACGCACTGATTTGCCATGGATATTGTTTTAAACGATGTGACCCTCCAATTTGCACACACAATAAAACCTAATCTGCATCTGCGGGCTGTGCAGTGGTGCGGGGACACCGGGGCATTCGCCTCATGCAATGCCCCGTACACACACAGACCAAACCTGGAGCCTGCTCTCAACGGGTAAACCGCGTCCCCTTCTTCCCACAAGCACCCCAAAAACAGGGTACCAAGCTGGGCTGGAAGAGCTGCTTTGGCAGCAGCAGTCGGGATGAACAGGAGGGGAGAAACGTAAGAGAAGGGATGTTAAAACACGGCTAAACTGTGCTGCTTTACATGGGCTTCTCTTCTGCAAGCGCTGCTTTGAATCCTGCCTCTCGCTCCTGGGTTTCCCCACACCAACCCCTAAGGATGCTGATGCTCTCTGTCTTCCGAATATCTGCTTCATTTCCGAGTATTTCCCCAGAATATTTGGGCAGAACACAGCTCCCACATAAGCACAAAGAATTCCCACAAAAGGGCACTTCAACCCTGCTCAAACCCTCAATGAACACCCCTGAGCCTGAGCCCGATCACAGCCGTCTCTTAGGATCCGACCCCTTTCATCCCTCCATCCCCCTTTCATCCCCATCTTAGGATCCATCCCCCCCTTTCATCCCTCCATGACAGGGAAAGGGGGCACAGCCCCTCCAGCTTCCCCGGATTCCTGGGATCAGTTTGATTTCCTGGCAAAGAGGGAAGCGGGAGGGATGCGGTAACGCTGAGGAGTGGGCGCTGCTTCATTCTGTCACCTCCACCGAGCTCCCCGATCCCCCATGACCCAGGGAATGGTGCTGGAACGGGACACATCCTGGAGGCATTTCAATGATAAAGCAAACGGGGTGTCTGCTGCCATTAAATACAGAAGCAGCCCATTTAAACCCTGCTAATGCCTCTGAGCACACCGAGAACCTGAAGCACAGGTACACGGTGAGAAATGACTCCGGTTGGTATAGGAAGATCATACTCAAAAATTCCCTTAGGATAGAATCCAAAAGTGGGGGGGAAAAGTTCCTTTCCTTCACGTCTTTATCCTCAAACGATTCTATGTGAGAGGAAGGAAAAAAAAGGCTTTATTTTAATCAAACCCAGAATATTTAAGCAGCTGAAATGGGTTTATTTTTCATGTTAAAAAGGGACATTTTGAAACCACTCCATGAAACCAAAAAAAAATCCACCAAAAAATGCCTTGATCACCAAATAAATTATTTAGTTCTTATAAAAACCCCGGCATGAAACGACAAACATTTTTGTCACTTTTGCACAGCCCTGATTACTGTGCATTATGCTTCCTAACAGCTTTCCCTAGCATCATCACTAATGGATTTTATAACATGCTTTATAACAGGTTATTAAGGAATATGGCTATAGCTGGTAATCGCTGTATAATATGAATAAAGCATTTAAGAAACGGCCCCTTCATTTAAACTGTTAACTGGGAAAACTGTCGCATTATAAATAACAGAAGTGAGAGGCATTTGCTGGGGAGAGCTTCCATCTCCAGCCCTGCGGAAACGGGATTTGAGCATTTCGTCCTTTCTTTCTGCTTTTTGCAAGAGTAAACCCCATTCATTCATCATTATTCTTCAAACCTCCTTTGGCCGGGGTGCCCACGAGAAGCGGATCCCCCGGGACCATTTTCTTTTATATGATGAGTCATTTATTTTACACAATGATACCATAAATCCTCCAAAAGTTCAAGCGCGCTGTGCATGGGCCATTGCCAAGGAGCCGTGTCATCTCCCGCCGGTGTTTACGGCCTCTCCTTCCCCACACCTCACTGTTTTGTCATCCCGTCACTGAATCATGGCAGGCTTGATCCTGCTCCCATTTAAGTCAGTGGCAAAATTCCCATTGACGTCAATGCGACCAAGAAATGAGCTATCTGGGAGCGTGATGATATATGGATGTGGAGGTATATATCAAACCCCGGCCCGATGTTGAGTATCTAACTAGTAATAAAGAATTACAGTCTGCTCTGATAGTAGGGGAATCGTAGGTGGGCTTGGGGAAGAGAGGAATAAAATTAACATTATAATTGGGCAGGTATTTATAAATCTGCATCCTGGAGGAGTTTTTAAATGTCCACTGAAGAGAAAAAATACCGACTCCCCCAGCTAAGAGATGGGATTGATGTCATGCGGAGAGTCCTCCCGCATCCCACATCCCGCATCCCACATCCCGCATCCCGCATCCCGCATCCCGCATCCCACATCCCGCATCCCGCATCCCGCATCCCGCATCCTGCATCCCGCATCCCGCATCCCGCATCCCGCATCCCGCGGGTGCGTGTCAGTCCCAGCTTTGCAAGCAGGTGGCAGTGGCGACATTTCCCGACGAGGTTTCCCAGCTGGAAATGTCCAAAGCGAGGAGAGGAGGGGGGAGAAGAACCCTCAGCCAGGAACAAACACACAAAAATAAATAACAGCTCGAAACGTTAACTTCTTTCCCTCTATCAGATCATTGTTAACAGCTAATAAAATATCAGTCTGCAGGGACACGAGATATAAGCAATACCCTAATAAAGAGAGTCAAAGAAAGGAAATTAGATCTGCTGGGTTTTTATACCGTTGGAATAAAGTGATGGATCTGAAGCTTTGGACAATCGTTGCCTAAAAAATTAAAAGCAGAGCCCGTGTGTGCCAGCAGGTTGCTGCGGCGCCGGGAGCCGGGATGTGGCTCTGCCGCAGCTCCCATCGCCTCCCACTCCAACTCTTGCTTAATGCCTTTAAAAAGGGCCCATTAGCCAATGCCACATGTAAAATGATCCATGGGTGGAAAGGCAGATGAAAAAGTATGACAGTCTCCGCTCCTCCATTGCAATGTAATTAATATCAATTGAATTAATCATCGTGAGTTAAGTGAAATGTTATTAAAGAATGCACAGGCGCAAACAGCCCGGCGTCCCCCTGCAGACAAAATGTAACGCTTCCAATATTTGCCCGCAGCTGACAACCATAAATCCTCTTAAATTTACCTTCCAAGGTCAGCGGGTGCAGGAGATGCATGTATATGATTTTCTAGTTTACCTGCTAAGGAGAGAGAGGGGTCAGTAAATTATATTCCCAATTCAACCTAATTGAATAGACGAGTGGACGTCAGACTCGAAACCGGAGGGAGCACGAGGACATACTTGACAACGCAGATCTGTCACCCAAGACAAGGAGAGACAGGTAAATGGACTGACAGAGGGGAAAGATATACCACACATATAATAACCCGCGTGTGATGAGCAGAACAAGTGTTAAAGGAAGAATAACAGAGCCACCTCCACTGTCTGCAAAGCAACTTCACTCATTGTTTTAATTAGTGGAACCTGCGGCTGACAAGGGAGGGTGAGATTGAAGGGTCGCTGGAAGCTCATTACATCTTCTCATCCCGGAATGGGTGGCAAGAGGCAATGTTTTTAAGCAAATCCAGTTGTGTTTCTCTGGAGTAGGACAACTTCCAGGATTTGCCAAATGGGCACAGAATGACAGGTTGATGGCTTTGAGAAAAATGGCTTCCCACTGCAGATCTGTTCCAGCAGCCAAAGCAGCAACCCAGGGATTACACAGTGTTTGCTCTTGGATGGGGCTTTTATGCAGAGGTTTCGAGGTTCTTTATATGAGAAGGCTTAATGGCATTAATCCCGTTTCACAGAGAGAAAGCGAGGCAGAGTCATTTGCTCAGAATTACTCAGTTGAGACCAAGAACCAATTGCTCTGACGACTGCTCCCACGCCTGAACCAAAAGGGATGAGCGGAGAGGATCAAGCAGATGAAGTACAGCAAAACACGGGCTGATGAGTGAGGAGGGGAGACGAGGTACTCATGGGAGGACTCCAAGTTGGGTCTCTTTGCAAGTCTGACCCAACGAGACCAAAATTGCCGTGGAAATACAACAAACAGACTTGTCTTTTTAGAAGAGGGGCCAGGAAAAGTTGGGCGAGCCTTCAAAGACAAGCCAGTTTTCCACAGCAGAGGCTCTGGAGTTGGGAATTTGTCCTTACATTTAGCAGCTCCTGCCAGAGCACATCCAAACACGGCAGAAATGTTAACAAGTTACCCCTGGGAAAAGGAAGAGTAGGAAGAGGAACGCTGAACGCTGTCATGCAGTGTAATCAATGAGCAAAACACGTTCCACTCCTCTCGAACTCACCAGCAGAGTTCAAACAGAAACCAGAAATCTTGACTATTAATCTTATTTCAAGCCACAAGGAAATGTATCTGCTTGCAGCCTCCAGGGCTCACTGTGATGGAGCCCATAAGCTTCATGCCTTTCATTGTATCTTTAACAGTAGGGTCCAAACATTACCAACAGTGTTTGGGTGAACAACGGATTAAGCTGCCCAACATTCCTGTGCCCTTTCCAAAATAGCATGGTTTCCACCAAATGTGGGAGGCTCCTGGGGGCAACCTTGAATGGACAGCAATGGTTTCCCTATCTGATAGTCCACATCATTTTAAATATCAAGACCAGAAGATCAGGCAACTGTTGATGGAGTTAAACAGGACATTCCGGAGCTTACAGGGAACAGAGATGGAAGAATTCGTTCTGAAGACAAGCTGCAAAGTACCCTTAACTCCAAACACCACAGGAAAGGTCTCCCTGGCTAACTATGGATCAAGTGAAAACGGTGACACCACCACAGAACTTTGTGACCCTCCATCAGGGGATGCCCAAAGGCTGCGCTGGTGAAGAAAGCTCCATCCTCACCATCACATCTCACCCTCTGGTGCTGGGGAAGAGTCCTGTCCACTACAGATGGCAATTCCTCCACCTGGCTGAGAGCAGGCCTGGGATTGGCCTTTCCCTTCCTCTCTTCACTCTCACACCATCCCCAGGAAGCTCCCCAGGCACGTGAGGAGGACGAGCAGCATCACTCACTCAGCACACTTGGCTCTCACCACCTTCAGAGTCCTGACCCATCGAGTTACAAGACTCTCTAAGGAGCTTGCACATTGTTTAAGCCATGGATGAAGAGGAAGTTGGAAACCAACGCTTCTCAGGTCCACAAAGGACAAAAAGCCTGAATATTAAGACAACCTTCCCTTTCCACGTCCACTTCCAGTGGCCAGTTTTGAGGTACCATGACATGAGAAGGCTGATATTAAATGTGCAATGGGGGACACAGACATTATAGTTCACTTACAAAGTGGAATAGGAAGTAGGGCATGTCTCATGGTTTAAACTGCACTACTAGAAGAGCAGGGAACCGTGGCCACCCCGATGGATGCGAATCTGATGCTTCAGCTCTTCATAACCTGGAGCATTGCTCAGGACCTCCTTCTGGCTTTGGATTCTGCATATGACATGGAAAATGGGGCACAGGAATGACCAAATTCACAGAGTTTTATGGACAATTTTCATTTCCATAGTGCTTTGGAAGGACATTTGAAGAGTTCATAAGGTACCACGGGAATATACGTAAGGCACTAGAGGAGACCAAGCATTACTCTGGGGCTTTCTTCTGTGTAATTCCAGGGTAGTCACTCATTCAATTTTAATCATAACTAATGCAATGCCTTTTACAAGAAGAGGTTGTGCTATATTCTAATCTGTTTTGTAATTAAGCATAAATTGTAAAGAATCAATTGCATACAGTGATGAACTCTCAGTTTATCCAGCGTCTCTGCTGCCAAAGGGTGGCCCTGTGCAATTAACTGACTTCAAAAGACCTGGCTAAAGGATGGAAAACGCTCCCAACCTCTGGCACGCGGTCTTATCTGGGAAACAGTGTAGGGAATAAAGCAGCAATGCCATAAAGATAAGGTGGAGAGGCAGGAGGGTGGGTTTTTAAGGAAATACTTAAGAATAGAAAAAAAAAAAGAATGGTTTGATCCAGAATTGAGCAGGAAAAGGAGGATTTGACCCCTAAGAGGAAAATCTTACAAGGTGTTTGGTGAAGACACTGTCAGAACTTGAGCCTTATCTTTAGCTTTCATTTGGGGCATCTTCCCGTTCCTCCAGTTAACACCTTTCCCACTGGCCAGAGCCAGGATGGACCCAATCCTGCACATCCTGGTGGGAATGGTCCTTTCCATCATCCAGTCTGAAGTACCGGGACTATCCAGGCCGGCCTGTGATGAGAGTTATCCTGGCCATGTGCTTTGTCTGGTTTTGATGAAGCACAAGAAGCCCCTCAGGTTCGACTCTCTTCTCTGCCCAGGGGAACATAATTTAGCCTGAGAACTTGAAATTGAAGTGGGGAGAGGCTGAGCTGGGTCTCGCTGCCGTTTTGGTCATTTAAACTGCATTTATTAGGGATCATTTTAAAACAGAAACCTTTGGAAGCAGAGCCAGGACGTTAATGTCTGGAACAGCCTGGCTGTGGGAGCTCGGATGGCTGCTGTGTGCCAAACCTGGCTGTGGGCACTGGGATGCCTTCAGCATCTCCACCCCGCAGGATGAGCCCTGGCTCCAGCTCCACCACCTCCATCGGAGGCCCTTCCACGCTGTCAGCAGAGGGCAATGAAGGCCACGCAGAGAACCCCACAGCAGCACCAGCACGGAGGCAGAAAGCAGGATTGCTTCCACCCCAATCACAAGCTGAGCAGCCCCTGATCCGTCTCCTTCCCCATCGGACAACACAACAGTTTTGCTGTGTTTACACAGAGCAAAGTCCCTACCCATAGAAACACTTCCCTTGCAACAAGCATTCCCTTCCCAAACACAAGCCTTCTCAAACTGCCCCCGCCTTGGTGCTGGCCCTGAGGTCAGAATCCATCCCAACCCATCCCACTGTCTATTCATCAGTGCGGAGCGCGGGGAGATTTGGTTTTCTTTCTTTCTTTGGAAAGCCAAGACGATCCCTGCGCGTGCTTCCCAGCCTCACAGCCTCACCAACCAGCCTCTATGCAAATACAGTTGCTAAGGAGAAAACACTCTTCTCCCCACTAAAAGCACTCATTAAACCCCAGCCCGCTTGCTGTCGCAGGGTACCACAAGGATGCGAGGCAGTGAACTCCATGCAGGCAGCCATCAGCATCAGGAACAGGCTGGAATGATTTGGTTTTGACCGCCAGATGACCTCGAGGGCTGCCCGGCCTGATGGACAGTTGGACCATTAGTCCTTTTAACACACATTCTTTGCTGGAAACACAGACATCACTGCGCTGTTTCGCAGAGAGCACCATCTAAACCAGCCATGACCCTGCCCGCTGGGTTATGGGCCCTAAGGCGAGGGGGAATTCATTGGGGAAAGGAAGGCGACAGCTCGCCTTTCACAAAGAGCCCCCGGAACCCTCCGCATTCCCCCCAAGCCTGAGAAAAACCACGCCGGGAAAGGAGGGTGCGCAGCTCCGCAATGAACGGGGAGAGGCAAACGTCTCTTTGTGCTTCCTGATGCTGGGGTAGGGGGAATTGTTGTTCCTAACCCAGATAAACACTAAACACCCCTTGGTATCGCTTGGGAAGAGCCGTGCTGCTCCGGGCTCTGTTATCAGAGGATGTGAACTCCCGGCTCCTTTTCTTTGCCCCCCTCTTTTCTGCCCAGGCATAATTTTTTGGTCTTATTATTCCAAGGAAAATGAGGCAAGAGCGAACGAGCCCTGCTGGTAATAGACCAGAACAACCTATTAATCCAGAGCAAAATTAAGCAGCACAAAGGTTAGGGAAATGAGAGGCTTGCTGTTTTTTAACCTCATAACCGAGGCCTGAGACCAATGCCTCCAGATGATGAGAGTTTTCTTTAATGAGGTTTGGAGCGGGAGATCTGGGTGCAGTCTGTCCATATGCAAAGGCGCTTTGCTTCAACAGAATGCCTGCGATATCTGCATCCTTATGGCACATTGCTGCAAGGCTGAGAGCAAAGCAGCAGCGCCTGCAACCTGACTCAGTTTCCCCAACTGGAAAATGAGGATAACAGTGAATCCTCCCACGTCAGGCGCATCACAAAGAACATCCGTGAAGTGCTCCAAGACCAGCAGATGGAAGAGAATAACCCCCACTTATTGCTACAAGCACACTGCTATTGTACACATCCACTCTGCCTGAACCAGTAGCTTAAAGACACTGAACTCTGCTGGCAAAATGAATACAACTCAAAGCATGGAAGTGGCAGTGTGGAGATGGAGGGGGATTTTCTGCCCCCTGCCCTAAAAAGATGACTCATTCCACCCAAAACCACAATGAGTAAATAACTCCAGATGCCAAAGCCACCACAGAGGGTGGGCAATGAAAGTAAAGCTCTTCACCTCCTTCAGTGCCTGCAGCAGGCAGAGCCTGGGCTGTCCCGAGCCCATTTTAATGCCCCTCTTGGGTGGACTGACACTACTGAGCTAAATGAGGAAGCATCTGTCTGACTTCCCGAAGCCGTGGCACTGGGTGCCGGATCCGGGATGCTGAATGCCACTTAGGAGCAGCCCAGCCAGGGCACAGGCAGCAGCGGTGGGGCTGAAGCCTGCAGCCTGGCTCATGGCTCCAGGTCGAAGCTCAGAAAGGAGGGGACAGCAGCAACGCGAGCACTCAGCCTATGTTCCCCATGCTAAGAGAGAAACAACTGCTGAGCCCTATTCCCCACGCTGCGGAGAGCAAGGACACAGGGAGTATTATAATCCCCCTTAAGAGGAGGCAGAGCGAAACTCGGCCGCTTTGCAGCCTGCTCTATATCCAGGAAAACCTTCCAGGGGCCTTAATTATTATTCCTAAGGCGCTTCCCACAGCCCCTGACACTGCACAGGCTGTGGGCTGTTTGTTTTCTCTAGCACGGTGGCTGTACAGTAGAGTGTCGCTGACCCCTGCACTGCAGCGAGAAGTGTGTCTAATGCTCCTACAAGGTAACCTTTTCACTGGAGTTCTCTTGGGTGACCCCAGAGTCCCATCTGTCCGCAGACTAACTCCTACGGCATGTGGAAAATGCAGCTGGCCTGGCTCCAGAATGCCTCCTGCACCACCGACCCATCTGCATCTTCTCTGCTTCATCCAAGTTTGCAGTATGGTGAATTTCCTCCCTTCTCCCTCGGTCCAAGCTCAAAATTTAACTCTTTCCACCCACGCAGAGGATTTAAGCAAAAGGAACTGGGAATTAGGAGCAAGTTTAAACACAAACCTGGTCTCGTTGGGGATGCCATTGTAGGGGCGTTGGACTGGAGGAGCTCTGAAGGTCCAACCCAAACCCTTCTGTGATTCCATGAATTCCACAGCAACTCCAACTAAATTATCCTCTGAAGCTACTTTGTAGGGGTTAAGACAATAACCCAGCCCTTGATTCCCTCCATTCCCCCAGGAGGGTTCGTCTGTCCCATCTCATCCCCAGCCCCTGTTCAGCAGACACTGCTCTGGTGACAATAAGATGCTGCTGGCATCACTTTAGGGACAAGCTAAGGACGGAGGGCTGCCCAATGGCACTGATTACTGGTGAGCTACAGCCAAGAGGGGTTTCAGGCAACCAATGGATGAAGGTTGTGCTGCATTTCCACTGTGCTGGGAACAACAGCGAGCCTTGATTCTTTGGGGAGCCTTCTTAAGAGTGACTTAGTGGCTGAAGACCTCCGGAGCACAACCAGAGGGATGCTGGAGCCCAGGAACGTGTGGATTTTCAGCAACAGCCTCTGGATGGGTTTCTACACGTTCCAGCAATCAGCCAAATACTGCAGTGGCAGTGAACTGCAGAGGAATCCCCAATGTCCAGGTGGGAACTGATGGGCACAAACCAGTGGCCCTTGGTGACCAGCCTCCCATTTAAAACTGGCTTCACATAAAGGAGGAAAACGGCAAAATGAAGCTGCCCCCATCCTATGGTTTGGGGATGTCCCTCCTTTTTGCCCAGGAAACCCGGGAGAGGCCAAGGAACAAGGGTTGACACTGAGGTACGTTCGCCCACACTCGTGGAATTCCTGGCTTTCTGCTTCATTTAGATGAGTAACATCTACAAACAAACACCGGCACCGATCTGCGGCATCCCCAAAGCTCTCCTGCACCATAAGGTGCTGCAGTTGGTTCCTCCACACTGGGAAGGGTCAGAAACCCTCCTCCTCATTGATCTGAAGAGGCCCAGAACTGCACTTCAGGACAACAGTGCAGAATCCAACTCCACATTACCTGGAGTGAGGCTGCGGCCCCCCCGGGCAGCTCAGAGAAATCCCAACTTCCATTAACAAATTACAACTGAGCCTTGGCTCCCGCAGGCTACAACACATAATAACCCCCGAATTAACTTCAATGCCTTCACAGGATTAACCAAGGGCTGATAATTAAAAGAATCCTGATAAAGACTCTGCCAAAAACGACTTAATAAGAAGAAAGTGAACTCCGTAACGTTCACGGCTGCTTTTGCTCCCCCAGCTCATGCACTTAAACCCATCTCTTCCGCTCGCCGATACCCTGGCACATAAGTGATGTAAACCCTCAAGGAAGGGCAGCCAGAGTGGCTGGGTTATAAAAGCAGAGCTTTTCCATCCCGATCCGGCTCTGACACTTGAAATCCAAGGCAGCTGCTCTGCTTAGCTCGGCCTCATTCCTTCCCCCCCTTTTCCCAACAGTCCATCGCTCTCTCCCTCTTTGTCCTTTATTCTTTAACTCCCGAGCTCCTGCAATCAGGAAAAGGAATGGCAGCCATTAGAAACACTAGTTAGGGACTTAGTCCAAAATCAATTTTAATTAAAACCACACGGCTTTAGTGGTGAACATGGTCATTTTCAGCATTGCTGGTGGCTGGAGGAGCTGTGCAGCCTGCCCACCATTGACATGCAGAGGACTTTCCACCAGGAACAACCCTTGTTATTAATGGGGGGGGAGCTGGATGTGAAGTCCTGGGGGTCAGGGGAACCCTCCTATGGCTCTCAACTGTCTCTAAACAGGGTGAGGGTCGTGGTGCCTAACACAGGGTGCATTCCATGCTGGGGAGGGGGATATGTGGGTGAGAAGGGGCCGGCGAGGAGAGTGTGGGGGTAAATAAACTGCAAAGAGGAGCTCTGTGCTTTTATGAGAGCTGCTGTGACCCAGAGTCAGTTGGTCACATGCAGCCGGTGCCCATTACCAAATCAATAAGCATTAAATCAACCTCATTTTCTACTATTTAAATTAACTATAACTGTTTTAATTGCAGATTCATAGCCTGCAAACTGCTTATTACGCTTTACATTATAGCTGAGATTTGCTTGCACGTTACAGACCATTGAGAGCACTCTACAAACCCAGCCCTGCTGAAACCTTCCTCCCCCCAGCCTTTGAGTACGAGAGGAGACCCATTAAAACCAGGGGAAGCAAGGAAAGGGAAGAAGGGCTGGGAATACACAGCGTGGGAGCTCGGCACAGGGTAATGGTGACCACAGACTGTAGCAGGAGGCAAGACATTAAGAGCTTGATCTTGCTCCCATGGAAGATGCTGCTGTGCCTGGTCCCTGCTGGGGTCCCAGTATGAGGAGCTGTGGGTGGAGATGGGGTGTTAAAGGAGAGGCACATTGTGTGGAGGCATCTCGTGGGGCTGGGAATGGGGTCCCTTAGCACTTGGATGAGGTTATGGGGTTATACATCCTAAAGGAGAGCCTGGGTGTAAAACAGCAGTGATCTTCCTCTGGGCAAGGTAGAGAGAGGGGATAGAGACACCCCAAAGGGCAAAATCAGGCCAAGGACATGGGTGAGCCTGGGGTATCCTTGAGGTGGGGCTTCCCACTAAGGCTAAACTCCTGAAGGCAGGAATAAGTGGCTGGGAAAGCAGGGCCAGGGCAGGATGGAACCCACTGGCTCTGCAGGGCTTGGGGCATCACTGCACAAAGGCGCCCTTGCTCGGGCCTTCACTGCACTCCTTCCTAATTCCTTCCTAATTTCCAGACATGTTTGATTAAAGACAAAACACTATAAAATAGAATAACCCCATCCCATGGTTAAGGCTCTTTAACCAATCTTGGACAGCCTTCCTCTTTCCTAGGGAGTGCACAACCTGGCTCTGGCCCCGGCCATCATTCTGGCATGTTGTCTCTGCTGCTCTTGTCCTCTTCCCATCCTGCCTCTGAGACCAGGAATAGGCTGTAGGTAAATGGGAGTTTGTTAATCTTTTATGGATGTCAGATCCTTGACACGAGTGCTGGACAGACTGGTCCCTGGGTCAGTGGCAATGACCCCAGCAGCACTAAAACATGCACAGAGTAAACACTCAAGGGTGGGCAGTGAGGGGGTTATTCTAGAGGGGTCTGCTCGCTGCAGCCTCCCTCTCGCTCAGGGCTATGGGTGGACGGGCTCAGCCCCAGAGGCAGAGGCTCTCGGGCAGCGAGGGAACTCTCCAAGCAACACTGTAGGGCTTTAAGAGCGATGAGCTCCACTTTGATGGACTTGGCACTGCTGATGAGAAGCCACGCTCCCAGCAGGGGTGGTTGACACGTGCCTTTCTTCACTATCCTTTACAATGAGGGTGGGAAAACACGGGCACAGGTTGCTCAGAGAGGTGGGGGATGCTCTATCCCTGGATATACTCAAGGTCCGCATGGATGGGGCTCGGAGCAACTTGATGTAGTTGAGGACATCCCTACTCACTGCAGGGAGGTTGGATCCTCCTTCCTTCCAACCCAAACCGTTCTATGGTTCTATAAGTACTTCCACCTAACGCTGTGGGCACTCTTGAACTAAGCAGCCTCCAGCACTGCCACAAGCATCATCCAACCTCCCATTAAACCAAAGGAAACACCATCATGTGAGAGCATACGGGCAGCACAAGGAAAAAGGTATCCATGGATGCTATCAAAAGAGGAGATCAAGGAGCAGAAAGGCACATCCAGCCTTGTCCCCTTCCCCAGGGACCAGGGTGCACGTACTAGTACACACAGTATGGATCTTCAATTCACCACCTCCCAATGCACCTTCCCAGCGTCTCCATCCTCCTCCCGCTCGCACCAGCACAGTCACAGACCACAGAGCTCCTGGACCGATCTCCCAGCTCACTAACAAGGTTTTCTCAGCATCACCAGATCTGCCTCCTTGGGTTTTAGCCAGGCCAGTGCAGGCAGTGAGCGATTGAAGGCTGTCCTTCATGGAGAGGGCTGGTTCCAGGCTCCAATCTCTTGGGTCTGAAGGAGAGATTTAATTCTGGGCTTCCAGATTTTCTCTCTGCACAGCTGGCTCGGTAACAGGAATTCTGCATGCATGCTGGGTATGAGCCGGGACTACTTGAACATCTAATTTCAGCACAGCAAGAATTAGCTCATCCATAAATGACAGCAGGCCTGCAGCTCCTCTGTCCTCTCCAATGCCCAAAGCACAGATTAGCGATAAAAATATCTGATTTTCTAGATGCTATACTTGATAATAAGCTAGTGAATTCCCCTGGATGGATTTCTTAAACAGCCCCTGTTATTCAACAACCTGCCCCCCCCCCGAGAACTGTAGTTTCCAAGGCTACGCCAGTGGACAGCCCCCCCATCTGTCCCACTAGACCCCAAGGTACAGCTCCAGAGGGACAGTTAATAGCAAGGATTAGTGAGGTAACCAATATCATGACTCCCTCCTGCGTATTTCCTTGGTCTCCATTACTGCCCAGAGCGGTGCTGGAGCCGTCTGAGCACTCTGCAGTCATTAATATCCCCAGGGCACGAGGGGCCCTCATCCCCATCCTACCCAGAGCTGAGCTGCGGCTCCGCTTCCCGGGAACCTCTAAAGAACATTCCAGGGACAGACCCGCCTGCTGCTGGCCCTGTTAGTCCATCGCCCCCCGCTCCCTCCTCAGCCTCCTCTTCCTCAGGAGTGGAAGAAAAAGGTATTAAAAGAAACATGCTAAATAAGTAAATAATGACAAGCAGATGTGGAAGCCAAGGAGACACCAAAATGTGTCCACACTGCTCTGTGGAAGAGGCTCCTATCCCATTCTCTGGGCTCTCAAGGTGAAGAGCATGGAGAAGACTCTGTAAGCAGCCTCCAGCAAAAGCCCCTCATTGCCCATCACCCAACCGTGCTCAAACCCCATCCTCAAGCTTTGGTTCAAGGATCAGCATCCAACAGTGGTCCCTGGAAACTTCCAGAAAGGGCCATGGGGCTTGGATGGGCACAGTGAGTCCAGCCCTTGGTCAGGAAATGCCCAACACACCGCATTGCTGAGCAATGGTGAATAACACAAAGGAGCCCAGAGGAAGCAGAGGAAAATGAAGGGATGCCCAGGGCTCCAACAGGGAGGCAAAGGTCCCAGCCCAGGTAGGAGAAAACGTGCAATAAAACTGGCTGATTTGGCTTAACAGGTAATTACAGAGTTAATAAACCCAGGCTCCTGACACCATAGGCCCTACTGCCGCAGCCCGTGTCATGGGCACTAAGTGACTTTTTACTTTGCTGGCCATTGATCCAGCAGAGAGCCGCAGCTCCGCGCCGGATCGATGCTGCCAGGGCAGTGGGGCCGCGCGCCCGCGAGCCGCAGGACACTGCGCATGAAGAAGTTTACTGCTCATGCACTGTGACCTGTTTGGAAATGAAACATCTGGCCGCTTCTGCCTCCTGCTTCGCGTACAAAGATTAATCCGGGCTAGGAACGATTTGCCAGGAAGATCCATTTTCTTTAAAGGAGGGGGAAAAAAAGGCAAAGGAGCAGCGGGGTTTTGCGCAAAGGGATGCAGCAGCGCCTCAGCTTCGGAAAGTGCTGGAGTTTTAACAGAAAACTCCACCAAAACTCATACAATGGCCACGAAGGGTTGAAGGCTCCAACCTGAGACCGTCTCTTTCCATCTGACCAATCCCACAGCCAGACCTTTTTCCTAAACCCTGATTTGATTTGCTATGGAGACTGTTTTCATGGCAAGATGTTCCTGCACAGACCTGCCCAGCAGCTCCGGCGCGCACAACATGCAAGCCCCAGGTGCTTGAACATAGAAAGAGGTTGGCCATCCTGGGATCCTATGAGACCCAAGCCTGATGGCCATGGCCCCTGTGCCGAGCCAAGGCACTTATTCCATTTTCTCTGTAATGGAATCATAGATTCACAGAATGGTTTGTATTGGAAGGGACCTTAACGCTCCTCCAGCCCCAACCCTCTGCCATGGGCAGGGACACCTTCCATAGAGCAGCTTGCTCCAACCTGGCCTTGAACACTGCAGGGATGGGGCAGCCACAGCTTCTGTGGGCACCCTGTGCCAGCGCTCAGCACCTCACAGGGAAGAGCTTCTGCCTCAGAGCTCATCTCAGCCTCCTCTCTGTCAACCACAGCACTGCACAGAAACTGTAAGAGATTAAATCCTTCAAACAATCTGTGCTGAATCTGCCTGAAAGTGGCCAACAGGTTGGAAGAGAAGCACTGAAAGCGGTCACATCCGGGCAGGGTGACAATAAACCCAGAGAAGAAAACAAGAAGCAAAGGGTGCAGCGAGCACTGCTGCTGCTCTGATCTCCCCAGGTATAAATGCCTGCAGGGCAAGAAGCACAAGGAAACCAAGGTCACGGATCAGCCCGGATGAATGGGGACAGGAATGTCACCGCCGCTCAGCGCCTCAGTGCTCACCTGTGGCTCGCAGCCCTTGCAGTTGGTATAAACTGCCAAAACAAAGACATAGAGTTGGATTAATATTTAACAGCGCCGCCCGGGTATCTTTAAACATTACACCCGAGGTATTTACAGCTTGCTTTAGAGTCACTCCCGCTCCACAAAGTTTCCACCAAACCAGTCACCCGTGCTCTGCCTAAGTGCGTTCCTGGGCAAGAAAGCGATCCATCAGGAGCTGGAATTCAGCCTGGCCTCGCATGAGCAGCTCAAACCTGATGGATCGGAAGCACGGTCTGCTGGGGCCAGCACCAGACTGGAACTGGGCTGACTGGGCTCGAACATCTGCCACTGCGTCCCCAACAGCCCTGGGCACAGCACTGAGCCTCGGACGTGCCTCTGCCCCCCCACCGTCATGTGGGGCATGGCTGGGATGTAAAGAAAGATGCTGAAATAGAGAGGGGCTTGGAAGGTCCCTGTAACTGCACAGCGTATTGGGAAATAAGCTGGAAGTACATCCATTGCATGGCGGGTCGGTGGGGAAGAGGTCTCCAAACAGATCTGATTCACTCCCATCACTTATCGGGTAAACCCCTTTATTGCGCAGAGCTGGATCAGTCTCACGAAGCATGTTTGGCAAACCAGGGAGCCCTGGTTTAAGGAAGAGCTGCCCTTGCTCCCAACAGGATGCACCAGTGCCCGTGTCAGGCAAGGTCCAGTCATCGCTTCAGTACTGCGGCTTTTAACACATCCACAGGGGTTCCTCTGCAATAGCTCTGGGGATTGGGTTTGCGAACGTAGGTCTCACAAGATAATAGGAGCCATCCTCAAGGACGGGACAAGCACCAAGTTATCTTCTGGGACCCAGAACTGGCCATGTAGGGAAACACAAAGCACTTCAATGCAAAGCTGTGCTCTATAACTTAACTAGAAGATGGGGGGGAAGTATTTCAGCATCCTTTGTAGAATAAGCACGTGAAGCTAAACATATGCTTGATAAACACATCTCCCTGGACCAGACACATCTGTCTGGCTCCTGAATTAACCGTTTCTGAGCCCGGCTGGAATAGGTGCCTACTCTTAACCATTCCATCAAGGATTCCCTTACAAGAAGGCAAGCCTGTCAGGGTTTTACCACCTCATCTGCACAGAGCAGATACACACATACACCCACTGCGGGAGGAGAGAACTCACAACCATCCAGTTGCTTCTTTACAAGCATTCCCACTTTAACTAAATATTTGCAATCTGTTTATACAGAGCGAGCTGCATGACCTTTTATAGAGCGAGTTGAACGAGCATTAGCTCCTCAGCCCCCATGGAAGACACTCACCTACAGAGTCCTACCCCCCTCCTTTTATCGATGAAGGCAAGGCAGCGCCTGCTCTTGCAAAACCATCACCGAAGGTTCAGCTAAGCTGTCATTAGGTTCTGCCTGACTAAAAGACCCCTGAGAGGCGCAATAAAGTGCAATGCAAATACCAAATCAGCTTCCCCATACAAATTATTAACTGGGAGCATTACACGGGGCACACTCCAACCAGGCATAAGATCAGATGTAGTTAAGAGGGAGAGTAAACCTTGAGTGGAAACTCTGCCATCTGATACCAAACTGGTTTAAAACCAGTTTTGCCTTCCTGTACCTTTTGCATACAAAACCATGACGTTTCAGAGCACCCCCCCAAGCCAATGCTTCACACCGATCTAAGAGCATCCGTACAAGGGGGACTGCACCCACTGAGATGAAGGCATTCAGAAACAGGGGGCAAACAGCTCTGGGGCTTGCTCAATGAGCAAGCACTAACACTAGGGATCAGTTGTGCAAGGCACTTGCACCCTCTTGCTTAATACTGCCTTGGAGACTGTCTCCTTTGGAACCAAAGGTGGACCTTGGTGGCTTTGCCTTGCTGCTGACATGGCCCTCGCTTGCCGACAACTGAAGGGACTGTCAACGTGTGCATGACAGAAAACGCAATATCGGGTATTGCACAAAAGGATGGTTCATCTCCAGAGTCCTTCAAATGCCTTATAAAAACTCCCATTTATAAATAATATCAGTATGGATGCAGAGGTCCCTGCGGAGATCAGGGCCCTATCACGCAGAGTGTTTTATGTACGCGCTGAAAAAGGCTGTCTATATTCAGAGGAGATTATATTTTAAACAGAAGATAATGAAGCTCATTTTGCAGGTGGGGACAGAGACATAAAGATAATTTGCACGCGCAGAACCCATTGCTAAGCCAGGCGCCGTGCTCAGATCCTCCTACAGGTCCTGTCCACTGCCACAGCCACCAAAGCATCCTCCTCCTCCTCCTTTGCTCAGTGCTGCCGTGTAACGCTGCCAAGCTCCTCTGGAGAATAACCCATGGTGTTACGTAGCTAAACTGCTATTGGGGGGCAAATTCTCTGCTCGGTGGTACTGGTGCGATGCTGCTCACTTCAGGCTGGCTGCAGTGGAAAAGCCAAGGCTAAATTTGACCCTCGGGCACCTCCAAAAATAATTGGAGGTGAGAAAAACACAATAGCAACACGCGGCTTTTAACCGTATCCATAAAATATTTACCAAAAAAGAGATAAATTATATATGTGTATACAATGCCCAGAGATGCCTCGATTTATATGAGACGGTTTCCTGAGAGCAGTACAGCTCCAGGCAACAGAAATGAGAAGTCAAGCTGAACAGCAATAGTGTATCCCAGAGATTGTGACATCTTATAACAGGGAACAGAGGTGCCCCTGGGGCACCCCATAAAAATTATTACTGAGCAGCAAAACAACAATGTAAGTTAATTTCATTGAAATTAACAGTACTTTCCTCCCCTTGAGCACACGGAGAGGTAAAAGCAGAGTGAAAAGGGGGAGGCATGGGTAAAGAGCCGAGCAGTTGGAGAGCCTGAATGGCACCAATACATTGGAGAGACTTAAACCAACCAAAACTAGCTCAGGATTTGGGACTGACGGGTTAGAACAAAAAAGAGAGAGAAAGAGAGGTTTAAATCATTGCTCTATTTTGCCTTTGGAAGCTTTAAAAGCAAAACCCTCCTTTCTCTTTAAGTACGTTTTCCTCCGTCAAGCCCCACCGTGACAGTGGAGCTGCTTTGCTGCTGATGGAGCTGCTCGGTTTTCCCTTCAGTAAGGAGACAGCAGTGCCTTTGCACTATTTCTAACAGACACAGGATTTCACACGCATCTAATCTGTCAGGGAGCCCGGCCCCGGGAAAAAACTTGGGCCCAGAAATGGATTTTTGCATGCTGTAACCCCTGCTGTGATTTATCTGAGCTGGATTCCAACAATTATAAGAGTGCATACCTCTAAAGTGAGCGCAGTCGGACCAGAACGGATCCGGTTTATGTTGGTACAACTTGTTTGCTTCCTTTGGAAGTATTACTGCGGTACCATCGCCTCCCTGTGAAGGGGTTGTATGTCTTAGTGCATCGTTAAAACAGTACGGGAGCGTGCAGACATGCCCTGAATAGATGGAGGCTCTGACTCTTTAGCAGACAATCCCCATTCAAAAAGTACTTACACACATGGTTAAGCCCTGCTGACTTCATTTGTTAAGTAAAGGCTGTTTTAAACATATGCTTAAATATTTTGCTGCAATTGAGGCCACAGAACTTAGCAGTTGCTTTGCTGAGGAGGACCGGCCATGCTAGTGAGGACCACACGGAGAAGAGCTGTGTGGACAGGGCTGTGTACTGGAGGAGCAGTGCTCTATTAAACACTTACAATGTGCAGTTAAACAACTCAATCTTCTTCAGAAGGGGAAGTTACCAAGTATGAAATACTAGAACCTTAAATCCAACTAAATCAGGGAGCAGTTTGCTTTGTCTCCTCATCCTTGGCCTGGTCGATCTGTACCTCAGTTTACTTCCATCCCAAGGCATTGGGAATCACAACCCTCTAACCATCATCCTAAAAATCACTTTACTACAAACTCCTCTTCTTTAAACACAAGGATAAGAGACAAAACATCCTCCAGTGATAATGAAACAAAAGGGGAAATACTTGGAAATGCAAAATGAAGACCGAAAGCCTTTCGTCATGTCCTCCTGCTGGAGTTCAGTAATATATGAGGCAAACAGGGTAACATATCACAGGCATCCCGGACATTTGTAATGCCAGGGTCAAAGTGCCATACACAGAATTGTGCCTCCTTCCTCCGGGCAAAACTCTCCCAGGCAGATTTTCCGCTGGTGTAAATTGCCCAAGCCCATAATGAAGTTATGACAATTTACAACAGCTGAGGATCTGCTCATCTAATGAAGAGAAATACAGGGAGGAGGGAACAAATTAGTTTTAAGAGCTCACTGCAGAGCACACACAGTCACCTTTAAGAGATCCCAAAGAACCATTCGCTTATCTAAAGAAAGGAGAAAGAACAACGTGGTCCTTTCCACAGCAAAGGCATTTTTCTCCCTTTCAGCTGAAGGATGGGATTCAATGAAAGCTCCTCAGACACACGGGAAAAAACGCTCTGCAAGCAAGCACAGACGTAAATGGTATTAAAGAGGGGCTCAGCGTTGCGCGGGGCTGCGGGTTGTTGTTTTTCCTGTTTCCCTCTACAGGAAAGCCAGCCACGCTGCCCATATTTCACTCCTGACAGTCCCTTCCATCACTGGAACAATAGCCCTGCGTGGCTGACCAGGGTCAGCACCGCGCCAGCGCTCTCCCCACGCCGCCGCATCGCCAGAACCCATCAGTCTCTATCTCCGAGGCTCTTCCTGCGATTCTCTCGACAGGGCCCTTGCTCCGAGCCCTGCCTCGGTGCACAGAGCATCTACAAAGTGCAGGCAAAGAGGGGGTTTGCACAAAGAGCCCAAATGTAAATCCTTCCATCCGGAGAGGGGCTGGGCAGCGCGAGTTCCCTGCCTTACAGTCGAGATCCTGCATTGATCTATAGATAAACTATCAGGGAAGCGGCTCCTTCCTTACAATCCACCCTCCATAAAAGTAAAACACACCGTCTCCATGCATGGAACACATATATCCTTTCCACACGGGAAACCCCATCCCCTGCCACAGGTGTCCCAAAGGCAGTGGTAATAAATAGAAGTATTTCAGCTGTACATGGGATAGCAGAGAGTTACCCATTCACATCAACTCAGACGCACCACAGGAACTCAGCCACTGAATTTAAATGAATTATGCTGGTAGTAGACTATGCGCAAGGTATGAAGTACTCAGAGAGTAACGGATGGGCAATATTTCAGCCACCCGAGATGGGAAAGAGCAGATTTGAGATGGTGTTTTCACACACCAGAACAAAATCTGTTGGAGCACAGAAAAACAAGGCAGAAAGAGTGTGAGTAGGAGGCAAAGGATAAAGAGGAATAAAACAATTGCTTCCCAATCCCTGCCTTTAAAGCACTGTATGCTTTAAAAGCCCAGGGAAAAAAAAAAAAAGAAACCAAAATATCAATGTTAAAATATATTAAAATATATGAAATTTAGTGAAATTCACTGATTTTTCATCCGGATTTCTTTGCGTTACGTTTTTTAAGCTAATCCGAGTTTTTCGAATGTTCAACCTCTCCTATTTTGATCAAGGAAGAAAAGAAGGGGAAAAAAGAACTCCAAAGCTTTTCAGCTGAAGGGACTTTTCAAACATCTGCCACCATAACCGTGTAAAACAAAACCAAGCAGCAGTGAATTCTCCGTCTTTATTCCTTGCGCTCCACGGCAAAGGCAGAATTCACGCTCCGTAAGTTCCCTGGGAAGCGCTGCGAGCAGGGATTTGATTTGCTTTGATTCAATAATGGTTACCATTAAACCAACAACAACAAAAAGGGACCGAGTTGAAGACGAGGGGGAAAACCGGGTCGACGGGGCAGAGCGGGGGCAGTTTCTGCAGGCAGAAAGGCAGATTGCAGCGATGAGATGAGCGAAGGGGGTGCAGAGAGAACACCTGAAAGATCCACTGACAGCACTCGTGTCGGAGGTGCTCGATGGCTGTTTACACCAAGTGCCATCTGGCTGTATAGATATAATAACAATTATTCCATTGAGGTATGCAGCTCTCTAAATCATATTAATACACAATGATTCCCCTCGTCTTATAGGGCTTGCTGTTACTGTGTGCTCCCATTTAACCTGGGTAATGCACTAAAACAAGCCTGCCTCATCATTAAGAATTGATTTTTTATTTATGGGAATGTCGCTGGCAATCCCATGATATCCCTTTGCCAGGCAGGAGGACGGGGGCTGCATCCCAGCGTTCATCTCTTTTTATGGCATATCTTTACAAATTTGCAGCATCTTGCTGCATTTGGATGTTTATGGTGAGATTTGTGTCCTCACACGGGGCTGCTGCTTCGCTTCTGAGATCTATTTCACGTGGCACTGGCACAAAGTATCTCCTATACTTCATTAGTGGCATTACATCAGATAAGGGCTTTATTTCTTTAAATTATTTAACCTTGGGAGAGCCCATTGGGACCACATAAATTACAGCCCCACTAATGAAAATCATTAGTTATGTGATTCAAAAAGACAACAGCAAAAGAATTAAATATCATTGAAAATCAACTCTTTTCTGTAGTTCAAATCTGAGATATCGCATAATTCAGCACAATCCTCCCTTTTCCCAAAAGGGCACTGGTTAGAGCTCGATACTGAAACACCTGAGCCTGTGGAACATTGGGGTTTCTGTCCAGTTGTGGGAGTCCTTCGAAAAGTCCCTCTGCTGCCTTCCAGAGGAGAGCAGACCATGAAACATCCTTTTATCGTCAGCAGCAGAGGCAAAATATAGCTCCTAATTCCAGACATCAAACACTCTGTGTCTTCCCATCAAGCTGGAATCCATGATCCAGCGATGGACACCTGACATGGCAGAGCTCAACCCCCAAGGCTGGACCATACCTGCTCCCTGGGCTGAAAAGGGCAGAGAGAATAAAGGGGGAGGAAGCAAAATTAAGTGCGCTTGCTTCAAGTTGTTATCTGAGCATTAAGTAATAAACTCAGCACATTTAATTTAGACTCTCCCCCACTAAGTATCTCATGGGGGACATCTTTAATAACACCTTCCACCATCCATATCACTATTACGGTAAACGTTGCCACATTAATTCAACTTATTCATTTTTTGCCTCTTTCGTATGCTGTTTGGGGTGATAGCTTTGGTTGAGCTCCACGCACATGGAGCATCCTGATGTTTGGGAGGGTATGAGGAAACACAAGAGGGTTTGGGATGGATTTTCTGGAATAAAGCATCACCTCGCCTCTTTTTGTCTTTGTGGGGATTTATTAAAGCAATTGAGAAGAGCAAACGAACCCCATAACTCACCAAACTGACCCTAATGAGGCTCAGGAGCACAAGGACTTGGGCACAGGGTAGGTGCTGAATATAGTGGTACCCTCCAAGGGCTCTTGTTACACATCTAGCCCCATCCTTAGAATAAACCATCAGGGGAAAGACAATATGAAGCACAACCATCCTCTTCCTCCCAGCAATCAGACCAAGCCAGCTTCATAAAGACACAGCAAAACCCAGAAGTAACAAACAGGGATGATATGGAGATGGAACCACCTGCCCAGTAGGTAAGCCGAATTTATGAAGCCACAGAAGTTTCTTATGGTCTCCAGAGAGGCCCCAGAGCAGCTCTGTTGGACCACTCAGCATCTCATCCTCCCGGGCCACTCGCGGGTGACTGCTTCCAGTGCTGCTGAGCATCAGATTGGGCTGCCCCGATGCAAAACAAGAACCCCGCGGCTTCCCAAAACCATCAGCACTCAGATAGATACGGTTTAGAAGTGGTCAGAGGTTGGTCTGTTCTGCTGGGCTGCGCCTGAACCCAGAGCAACAGCACCGGCGTTAAAGCAGAGCCAAAGGAAGCTTTCACCCATCAGCACCAGGGATGAAGGCGGAGGTGGCTGGACCCTCACCTCCATCCAGGCTCTGGATCATGCTCGCACTGTGGGATCACGCATCACTGTGACCCCTATAAAACCCCAGGTTGAAAATGGTGATTTAAGAATGGCAGTTCAATTTCCCAGCTCCCCCAGATTTCAACTCCGAACCTAGCAGAAGCCAAATGTATCTTCCCCGCTTTAATTACTGCACCGCTGCTTGTTTCAGAGGGCTTTTTCCCCCCCTTTTTCCTTCCCTTTTTGTTAAACCTGTAAAATACACCCAGCACGGAGTTAATTTTAATGTTC
This sequence comes from Forpus xanthops, assembly GCA_032466535.1. Classification (NCBI taxonomy): domain Eukaryota; kingdom Metazoa; phylum Chordata; class Aves; order Psittaciformes; family Psittacidae; genus Forpus; species Forpus xanthops. The sequence goes on from JASSUY010054871.1 coordinate 108,712, forward strand.
AGTTGATAAACCATGAAAAACATGGGGTTTGCAATGAAAGTGCTGACAGCAACAGTAAAGACAGAGCACTGCCATTGGGTGCTGCTGCAATTTGCCTTCCAGGGCTGCCTTTGAAACAAAAAAAGCCGAGCTCCACATGCAGCATGCAAACAAGTTACAAGTGTGTTGGGGGCCTGGGGAAGGAGGGGGGCAGCACATGTGAGATGAGGAGGGCGGGCGGCGCTGGGAGTAGGGAAAACTGCAGATCAATCATTTATAATTAACAAAAATCCGATTGGCACTTTAAATAGAGATCAATGTGTTGCAGGCTGAGTGGCTGGCGAGGATGTATTCACCTTCTCGTAAGTCTCCTCGCGAGCTGTCACACCTACAGAATCCCCATTTGTTTTGTTAACAAAGCTTCGGGGGGCGCCGGGCTCTCATTGAAATTTCATTAATCTAATGGAGTAAAGTCCTATAGAAAAAAATCAAATCCTCGTCGGGCGAGATGGTACCTGGGAAAGATAACCTCTGGTTGAACTCCCGACTCCGATGGCGCTGCTATTAGTCTGAGGAAATAGACAGCAACTCGGATGATTACAGCCACCGGCCTCAACGTTCCCCCCTCCTCTTTTCTCTCCCACCTCCTCCTCTTTCCTCAGCCAGCGCCAGCATCGCGGGCTCGGCTCACAAACCGTGCCGCGATGGAGGGAGGTTGAACCCTGCAAGGTGGCATAGAAGGGGGCACAAAGTGGGGTGCATCTAGGGTGGGGGGCTCTGGGCACATCCCTTCCCCAGCACTGGATAGCAGGCATGGAATGGGAATGCTTTCAAGATGTCATATGGGGTGAGAGCAGCACTGGGCCATGGTGGTGATGCTCAAGGCCCTGGGGGTGTTGTGGAGGTGTATTCTGCAGGTGCACTGGGTGTCCTCTTGGCTAGTGCCCACCATATCCAAACCATGTGGTGTCATTAGTCCTACCTCTTATTTAAACCAAAACCCAACTTCCTTTATTTCCCCATAACTGTCCCCAACCTCAACTTCTCATTCTTCATACCCTATTTTGCTTGAGCTTTCCAAGGGAAAAGCACTGCTTTTCCTCCGCTGCTGGAAGCGTGATCGTTACAGACAGGACACACAGCTCCTGCTCGTTTTTCGAAGATGCTGTATTTGGAATATTCCAAGAATCCCAACAACTGCAGAAACACAATCGCAGGAGATTCTCAACTTTCAGTTCACACTCCTCCCAAATTCCTCATCCCCTTGTTTGTGGGAAAGAGCAGGAAACTCGAATCCAAGGCAGGAAAGAGCATTAAAACAGGCAAAATCTCACGGGTTTCTGGCTGCTTGGGATTGCAGGCAGCGCCTGAGCTTCAGAGGAACCCAGCCCCAGTTTCAATGGGATTTGAAGGGAACGGTTATAAAGATGCTACTGAGCGTAGACATCTGTACAGCTGAATTGTGCTACCCAAGTGGCAATTATTACACAAATGCTTTTAAATGTACTGGAAAAGTGAATCAGGCCATTGCTGCGCTCTCAAATCACTCATCCAGGTGGCTTATAAAATCCAGCTGCCATTTTTATTTTGGAGGACTTGTATAATCTATATTATACAACACTACACTTGCCATCTGTGGCGTGTGGTTCCGAGTCCTTGGCCAACTGTCAGCATGAAAACAGTAAACCAAACCCCACGGCATTATTTCAGATGAAAGGAAGCCCTGCAATAAATAGAACTTGAAACAGGTCGGATGCAGGAATCAAAACCTGAGAAATCTCATCTGACTGAGCATCAATTTCACTGCATGGGATGAAGTGTTTGCGTGAACCCCCAGCACCGGGTACAGCTCTTTTGAATAAAGACACGGATTTGCTTTCTGTTTACGATCTAAATCTACACTGCCTTCATCTGAAACTGTGACAGGTCTTTACGGTAAGCTGACCAAGCCCTTCCCACTCTTCTGGGAAGGGCACTCACTGCCTCGTAGATGGAGAAGCTGAGGCACTGCCATGCTGGCACAAGGTCCACACTGTCTGGTCTCCTCTGACGCTCTCGGGAGCTGGGGGGTGCATGCATGGGGCTCTGACACAGGAAGGTGATGGGTCCCACCTTGCCCTTACACTAGTCCATGACACATCATGACACACAGACTACACATCCTCCAAGGTCACTGCAGCAAACTCCTCCTCCGGAGCCTCGATTTACCTCTACCCATCTTGAGCCTGGTAACCAAACTGAGCTCTGCATGATGGACCAGTGGTACCATGGAAGTACCCACCTCCTACTGCCAAGTGCACAGAGCCCACTCCACGGGTGCTTGGATGGGTGAGATGCATCTCACTTCACATTAAGCAGCCCAACGTCCTCCTGCTTTTATCAGGTACAAACCAACCAGTGCAAACCACATTTCCCAGCCCATGATGCTACATCACTGGAAGGGGACAAGGTGAAAAAGACAGTGGGAGAAACAGCAAAGTGAGGGGAGGAGGAGCGAGAGGGCAGCAGCTCAGCCGCATTGGCCAGTGCACAGTGACCTTGCAGAATGGTGGCTGTGGGACAAAGGGGCACAACCAGCCCAGAAGGGGAAGGCAAGGCAAGCTGTGCCAGCAGAACCCCAGCCTGCAACCAGACACGGTGTCAATAGAGGATGCAGCGTGCCAGGGCTGAAAGCTGAACATAAGGAGCCTCATTGAGACAAGGAGGCAGGCAGGGATTCAAGGAGAGGGCAGCACTGAAAGGGGACACGAGGGGATGCTTGTCTTGGCAATGCACACATTCCTCTCCCACTGTCCTTACCCACAGCTCCATCACTGACGGATATTTTGCCTTGCACTCCTCCAACCCCTCTCCTTGCACCGCTCCTTGTTTGTTTGCTGCTTGCTCTTGCTCGCTCCCCTCCTATCATGGATCCACCTGTGGAATTAACTTCCTGCCCTCCATCCCTTACCCCTGTTTATTCGCTTACGCTGCTTTCAGCTACGCACTGGAAGCGCCGTTACCTTCCTGAGCCAAAAGAGATAAAGGACAAGCAAGGGTGGGAGAGGAGGAAGGGCGCTACCAAGTTCGGATTCTTCCAAGGGGAGGGGAAAAAGAAGTAACCTTTGTTTAAAGTACAGCACCTTTCTGGGCATCTGCGTCTGAGCAGAGCGCGAGTGCAGACTGCAAACACACACACAGAGATGAGCCTTCGGGGAATTGTGTGAACTTTTGAACCAGGGATGCAGAGACAGAGCCTGCCCTGTTCCCACTTTAATAAACAATTTCTTTTCTTTTTTTTTTTTTTCCTTCAATTAATTAAGGTTTGGAAAGAAGAAGGGGGGGGGGGAAATGGCAGAAGAGCGGTAATTTAGCATGCGGCACGTCCTTTACAGATGGATCCTACCTTTGGATGCTTATTAAATCTATGCATGATTGCTCTAGAGAAAATTAATCGCATTGTTTTTCACTATTCAGAGGGGTTTGCAAACAGCACAGAAAATGATGCAGAGCTCTGCTTCCCTCCCCCCCCCCCAGCCCACTCCCCCCATTCCCACACTAACAATAAGGACAGAAACCTAATTCACATCCTACCCAGGAGTCTGTTTTGACCGAGCCCCATCACACAGCCCACTGCCATGCAAAGGCCTCTTCGCCAGACTCAGAAGCCCCACCACCCGAATTTCTTCCCTGATGGCCTCTGAACTATCCAGTTAAAGACTGAGGTTTTATTTGGACCCTGCTGGGAAGAAAGAGCTGAGTGACTGTTGGGGGTCTGCTCCGGAGGGGAATGGCTGTATTTCAACTTACTGAGTAAACCCCAAACCCTCAGTGCTTTGACAATCAAGTATCTGCCTGGAAATAGGCAGCATATTGAAATAAATACCCAGGGAGCCATGAGAGATCTGCATTCCATCAGCCTTAATAAAAGACTCTCATGGTCTAGAGATGGAGCCCACCTCCAGCCTCTTCCTCTTACTGCAGCCTCCCCCAGGCTGCCCCAAAATCAGCCTCATGCTCAGCTCCCAAGGACCATGTCCATCAGCTCCCAAGGACCATGTCCATCAGCTCCCAAGCACCATGTCCATCAGCTCC
>JASSUY010054872.1:0-10462 GCA_032466535.1 Forpus xanthops
TGGCAGGGGGGTTGGAACTAGATGATCTTAAGGTCCTTTCCAACCCTAACTATTCTATGATTCTATGATTCTATGACATTTACATAGGGATTTTCTTGCCCCAGGATCTCGGGTCAGGTAAGAATAGAAACTGCTTTGCTGTTTAGCTGAAGATTAAATTAGAAAGGTCTTATACAGAAATGTAAGTCATGAATGAATACCCAGATGAAACTGTTTTCCTGCTTTACCAGCCTCCCTTCTGTCCTGTGGGAACTTTATAGGGACTTAAGCCTGATTCTGTCCTGTTGCAGCCCCATTAGCACAAGCTGGAGAGGCTATCTAGAAAATGCATAGGTGTATAGTGACACATACATTGGTGTTTGGTGAGATACGATCCAATAAATGGAGAGATTGCACTTATCACCTGTCTGAGGAGGTTGAGTAGGAAACGGGAGATGCCTAGGAAAGGGCTGTTCAGCGTGCTTTAGGTTGTACCTTATCTCATTCCAGAAATTCCAACATAGTCAATTCTGCTGCAGACCTCACTTGGAGTACTGTGTGCAGTTCTGGTGTCCTCAACATAAAAAGGACATTGAACTGTTGGAACAAGTCCAAAGGAGGACCATGAGGATGATCAGGGGACCGGAACACCTCCCATATGAAGATAGGCTGAGAAAGTTGGGGCTGTTCAGCCCGGACAAGAGAAGGCTGCGTGGAGACCTCATAGCAGCCTTCCAGTATCTGAAGGGGGCCTATAGGAATGCTGGGGAGGGACTCTTCATGAGGGACTGTAGTGAGAGGACAAAGGGTGACAGGATACAACTTAAACAGGGGAAGTTTAGATTGGATATGAGGAAGAAATTCTTTCCTGTAAGTGTGGTGAGGCACTGGAATGTGTTGCCCAGGGAAGTTGTGAATGCTCCATCCCTGGTGGTGTTCAAGGCTTGGTTGGATAGAGCCTTGTGTGACATGGTTTAATGGGAGGCATCCCTGCCCATGGCATGGGGGTTGGAATTAGATGATCTTAAGGTCCTTTCCAACCCTATCTGTTCTATGATTCTGTGATTCTGTGACTGTAATGAGGAGTATAATGTCTCTGTGAATTATCTGAAAATCTTTTAAAGGCTCTGTCACTCTTCTTTCCTTGAGATTAAAGACTAATCTTGGGTATTTGCCATGTAGGAATCTGCCTAATTACCTGAGGTTATACACTGGTCAGTAAGAGATGCTTTATGAAGCACAGGGGAATTGTTCTAGTGTTTGAAATGTCAGTAATTAGGCACGTCATTCCCCACAGGATTGGTTTGAGGAGAAGTACTGATCTCCTAACAGGAAACTCCTGTTTCGTGAGATGATCCATCCCTTAAAGTGGGTCATCTTTCCACCCCTGGAACTTTCCCACAAAGCAACTGGGCTGCATGAGGACTTTAGACTGGGCAAAAGACAAGCTCGAAGCATGTACTGCTGTATCCAAGAAAACTGTTGACCGTTCATAGATCTAAAGATACAGTGCAGACTTAGGAAAGGACAGTAGTCTTAATTTCTTCTCACATAAGTTTAAATTGCTTGTCTAGGTGTAGTTCAGTTATTAACATGTAATAAACTACTGAACTTCTCAAAAGTCTTTCCTGTAAATTTATAAAATATGTAAAGTGTTTATTCACAGTAATTTTTATCCAGTAGATCATACATATTTAGTAAGTATTTTAAATCCTTCTTTAGTGGTAACAAAAGAGTTATTTTGCTCCAGCAGTTAAATCAATATTTAGGCAGGTTTAAGCTACTTACAGTTTTTCCAAGGCGCTGGAATGACTTGTTGTGCTTTAATCTATAAAAAAATAACACATCTGGAAAGTATCTTTCAGTACATTGAAGAAATATTATGACACTTTTTTGACAAGGTAACTCCAGCTAAACAACAGCGTGAAGAAAAACTGAAATGAGGAGGATTACCTGACTTAGAGAAAAGAGTGAAGAATGTTCTAACTTATTTCCATGACTCTTCTCTGAGATGAAACTGATGAATAAAAGGTTATAAGGGCTGTTGCTTTTGATACCTTTTACACCATATCCTAGGACCATCTACCAATGCAAAACTTTAATACTAACTGCTTCTTTTTATGTATTGTGCACAAAAGTATTTTATAAAGGGTTGGGAATATAGGCAGTTGCTTCATGGTTTCTGCTAAGTAATATTTTATATCATGCTTCTAGAAAGTAGTTTCCTCTTTAGAAGTTACTAAAACACAGCTTATCAAGCCTTAGTTCTATTTTTAAGCTATAGAAAGCTAAGTTTAAAACATGGTTGTTATCCAGAAACTTTCCCTCTCAAGATGGCAAGTATGTATAGCAAAAATGAATTGCTTTTAAGACTGAATTTCTTGAACCATCTTTCACACATTATAAGAGGCATAAACACATGCTAGTAGAAGTCTTGGCTTTGCAAATAATCTGTGTATATGTATAGGAATCTACAGGGTAAGATTCTTCGTTTATTACACAAGGTGACCTACACAGAATTAGAGGAATTTCTTTATAGCTATAAAGCAAAATTCCTGGGAGAGATTGTAGATGTTAATTTTAACATTTTCTTTAATACTTCCCTAAGCCTTCTATATTTAAGTATACTGGAACTTAGATTTTTGTTTGTCTCATTGAAATACTCACACTTCGTATTTATTCTTAGTAGTAGTATAACACTCCTGTCCCGTGTTTTTAGAGTGAAAAAGAACATACATTTCAATGATCAGACTTTTATTCCTACTGCAGAAAACTGATTTGTTTGATTTTGGCCTTCTTGTAAACATCCTAGTGCGCAGGAATTGGGCTGACAAATGCCTAAGACATCTTTATTGATTTATGCACACAATGACATTTACAGTGTGTGGTTGCCCAAAGTAGCAACATACATTTGATCTAAGCATGAATATAAGTTCTCAGGCTCAGCTTGAAGAATAAACAAAATAGCAAAACTAAAATTCAAGGAAATGACCATAGACTGTGTCTTATGAAGTAGTTTCAACTCATTTTACATGTTGTTCAACTTAAATAATCAGATCGTCTTTCTGTATTAGAATGGCAGGTTTTGTTTTGGAAAGCTCCTTGCTGTAGAGGAGAGTTTTGTGAGGGAATAAAAGTCAACACAAGAAAGTCAGCAGTTGCATGATAAGGTATCTAATACACTGGCATGATTTCTCTACTCCAGACAGAGGGAAATTTTGACATATACCGTTGCTGTGCCAGCAATGAGAGCCACATCAGCAGATCTAGGTCCAAACTTTGGGTCTGTTTGTGAACTCAAGACTTTGATCAAGTTATGTGCAAAGGTGGGCTTGTATCAAAATGCAGTAGGTAATTATATTTGATCCTGGTGTAAATGAAATGTGTTGCATGTTCCTGTAGCATCAGTGGGCTTTACAAAATCATCGTATCTGATTTGGACCTGAGCATTACAACATCTACCGATATGGTGTCATTGGAATTTTGTTGTACTTACAGTCATTTTGGTGATGCTGGAGATACACAGAAGGCAAATGTAGCTTTGCGCCCTTATTCAGAAGTGGAGTTACGAGTAGAAGAGAGTTTGTTGTCTTCAATAGATGGCTTTTATATCCAGTCCAGGGAGAGAATAAATGTCCTCCTATATGGAATATTGCCAGTTTGAATCTTCATGAAAGCATTAGGGCGTTTGGATCTGGGCCCTGGAAATGGCTGATTTAATACTATGTCTTTAACAATTTATCTTGGCAGCTGATGTTTTACCAGTGGCACCATGTGTTTATATACAGGACTGTCCAAAGAGAAGAGTAAATGGAATGAGTGGATGCCCATACCAGTGCCAAACTGGACACTACTTCCCCTAAAACCTGTCTATCATCAGCTTTTATTTCTATTTCCCTGCAGTGTATTTGGACTGTGTTTTAAGCTATATATTTTGTAAGTAGCAATTATTAACTTCAAAACCTTTTACTGTGTCCACTTCACCAGACTTTAATTCCAAGGCTGGTGTGTTATAGGAGCTGAAAGCCATAACAAGTAGCACTTCTATGGACGACATCTTCCACAGCAAATGTGTTGCCTTTTAAAAGACCACTTGGTTAACCTCATGAGACTGTTATTTGTGAAAGATAGAAGAGAATTGAATATGACTGACGTGTCTTGAGGTGTTTTAGCAGCTCTGCTTATCATTTCCAACCAACGAATTACTGTTTCTTTCTCAAAGAGATTCAAGTGGACTGGAAAGAGGCTGTGGATAGACACTGCAGAGTCTTCCCTTGTATGGCTTTTCTTCACTGGTCATCATGAGGTTAAAGGTGCTCTTGCTACTGATCTTGCTATCTTTATATTTTAAGTTCTCCATGAATGACACCTATAACATGTTAGGCTGCTGGGAAAAGATTGCAACCAAAGTACATTCCCAAGAGCTCCCCTGAGTTTAGCAGATAAACCATGCTAAATTTAGTGGGCAACTGAAATCTTACTCATGTCTTTCAGTGTAGCATATTTTCAGTTAAAGGGATCCTATTGCAGGATAGGTGTCACAGAAAAACATAGATTTTTCATTGCTTTATTAGAAAGCATTGGACTGGCCCCATTTAAATATACTATACTAGTGATGTTATTGTTAACTATGCATTGACACAGTATATTATGTGAGTGATCCAAGTTTTAATGGCTTTATACTCTCCGTCAACATGATGTATCATAATTGCTTTTATGGACCAGTTACAAGCTGAGCATAAATATTTAGTATTAATGAATTCAGGTTTATTATGTGTAAGTGTATCTGCAGTGCAGCAAATATGCATCCATTCATGAAACATCTTAGCATGCTCAGGGAAGGACTTCCCCCTTTATTTCTCATCTTCCTCTTTTTCCTGCTTACCTACCTTCTGAAAGGCAAAATAACTTGCCTCTATTTTTCTCCAGTTGTTACTGCTCTCCTCAGCCTTGGCCCTTCGCCATGTTTACTGGACTCACTCTGGCATTTCTGTTTGTCATTTCTTTTGTTATGAGCAAATTGCTCAAATAGTCAAATCCATTCACAGGTCTCTGGCCAAGGACTGTGTCATGTCAACAACATGAGGTATTTTATTCTATCCTTTTTGTATGTATCTTGTATTTTACATATCATCAGACTTTTGTTTCTCCTGCCAGTGTGCTGGAGAACTTTGGAAACCAGGGTGGGAAAGAATGAGATGACAGCTATAGATGAGGTAAAAGCACATTCTGTCCCTGCTTCCCAAGTCTGAAGCCACACTGGAGAGCCCTTCTTGTGCTCTCAGGCCAAGGACTTGGCCTTCTTCTGGGAGAATGCCATTGTGGATTGTGTCAGAAGAGAGCGAGTTGGGGAATCTTTGTAGTACCAAAAGCTTCTTCCTGAATTAGTGATCCATGATGGCTTGTGATGCATTCCTCTGAAGGCTCTGGAGGTGCCTTATGGCATGCTGCACTACATTCAGACCAGTATTTGTGTGTAAGTAAGAGGTGAAATTTTGACCATGTAGAGAAAAGCAGAAGCATGACCCAGAGGTGGTTCTGGGTTTGATGTTGCAGGATGGGAATTATGAGGCATGGATTCGTGTTTTGCTCATCTGTAAGTTCTACATCATCTGCCAGCCTTTGAAATGGGGCAATAGCAGTTATCCCACAGAGACAGATAAATGATTAGGAGATGCTCAAGCACTGGTAGTCTATGAGACTATATAAAAGACAGGTGTACAAGCTGGACCTCACTTTCTCACTGGGTCTTCTGAAGTTCTTGCCATCCTCCTGCCATGCAGATCTATCTGTAGGCCTAGCACCATTTCTTCAAACTAAACTGATTATACGTGTTTAGAGTCAAGGGTGGCCCCTGCTTTCCTCAGTGCCCCTCATGCTCTCCTTTCCCCTTGTTCTTAGATTAGATCAACTGTTGTAAAATGTCAGAATAGGCATACAGCTGTGGTGCTGCTGGACATCAGCACAGAAGTTCCTTCAGTGTATAACATGGAGTGCACAGGGTGATTTATGGTCCTGTAGTACAGAGGGCATATAGAAAGGAGGAGAAAGGACCAAAAAGATGAGACTAAAATCAAAGGTTGAAGGAAATGAGAAAGCAAGCAGTAGATGTTTCTCTCCAGGAAGTCCTCATGAATCTTTAGGTTTCCTGCTGCCTTCACACATTTTATAAATGGACTGAGCAGACAATAGTTTATATTCCTAAACCTAACAAGATGCTGCTAGTCTTCTGTGAAATTGGTTTAATACCTAGTGATAAGCTAATGCTTAGGAGCAGTTTTCTCTACAAGACAGTATGAGTCCTAAACACCTGGTTTTATTTGGTGGTTTCTGTAATAAGGCAGTTGATCTTCTTATTAAGGTGTGACTAGGGTGGAGCCAGGCTCCCTTTATAGAGGCTTGGTGGTCTGACAAGATGCTTCTGAGCTGTTATGGCTTTTGGGGAGACAAGAACCTCCTGGGGGCCAAGGCTGACTGTGGTGGTACTGCCTGCTGGACACCAGCTCATCATTCCTGCCTCAGGAGATGATGTAAGTAAAATAAATGCAGGAGAAGGAGGGAGTTGGGCCTACCTTTCTATGGTGGGGATAGATGGGCAGCACCTTAGTCTTTCTCTAAATCCTGAGGCTCTGTTGGTCTGTGGCTTTAAAGTTTGGCACCCTAAGAGAACACATGGTTCTGCAACAGTCTGTTAATTGCTCTGTGTTTGAGATGACCTGTCCTATGGTTAATAATGTGCATATATTTCACAGAACTGCCCAGAAAGTGGTATGCATTTTTGAAAATCAGGATGACTACAGCTCTAATGCCAGCAATAAAATTGCCATTTATATTAAATGCCCCAGAGTGCTTAAAATTTAATTGGAAGTCATGGATGAGACATTGCTTAATTTTCTGCTGTTTTTAATAATAAATTGGGGAAAAACGTGCATGCTAAGATTATCTAAACTCTGAGGTTTGATTCTTTATTATATTTCTTTTTTTTTTTTCTTAAGTGTTAGTAAATAACTTTAATATGATTTTTAAAGAAAGTGGAGACAAGAAGACTTGTTTTGGATAGCTTGGAGGCCCAGCTGTTAACTGATGAAAGGCCTTTCTCATGTAATCTCTCGTAGTTTGCTTAACGTTGCAGCTACTATAAGATGTTAGCAATGGGTAAGAGCTCTACAATCATTCTGTAGGGAGTTCAACCCTCAAATTGCACATAAAAACTCTTGTGTTGCTGGAGCTTGCTGTAGGTTTAACTCACTGAGCTACTCAGTAAATTTTATTAGCAATATTAACTAAGAGCACATGTAAGCCTACTCTTGGAAAATTTTAACGTTGCTTTGGAGAATTCTGAAATGGGTTTCCATTGCAAAAGTCTTCAGAACAAGCTTGTATTGCTAGTTGCCATATATCCCTGCTGTATGACTACAAAAGAAACTCTGAGTTCTTTTGCCCATTGACCTGCTAGTCACTTTAAACACCAGTGGAGGCAAGCTTCTTTGAGGATCTAGAATTGCTTCATTTTTGTTCAGCTTTCCAAGTATAAAGTTGAAACTGTATAGATGAACTTCCCTTTGCCTTAATAGAACAAGATTCGGAATCTATTGAGCACATCACTGCAAGATCTTCTTAATAATAATCTCAGTTTATAGACTCAGCCTGAAAATGAATTGAAAGGTACTAGAATTATTTTCTTGCAGAAATATTTTCTGCCACAGAAGTTTTAATGAGCAGGTAATGGGCAAACTTGGCAAAGAGCAGAATAGCAATAAAACACATTGGAAATGGAAACTAACAAAAAAAAAAAAAAAAGATAAAATGCATCCAAACAAGAAGGCTCAATAGTGGTCATTATTCCCAAAGAATACCAATGGAATTGTTAAGTTACATATTGGAGCATTGTCATTGGAAAGCAGCACTCACCAAGACTAAAGCTTTCTGAATAAGGCATAAATTGCGTGTATGGGAGGTATAAGGGTGTGTACAACTCTGTCTCTAAATAAAATTTTGGGGAGCTTGAACTTTGTTTTGTGGATGATTTAGTCCCAGTTTCATCTTGTACTTTTCAGTTAAAAGGCAGGACAGAGGAACAGCCCTGAGGTGACCAAGCGACTGGGGAGGCTGGTCTGATTCGCACTCTTCTGTTGGGCCACAACAGGCACAAGGTGCCATGGAACATAGACTGCTCCTCCCCAGAGATAAACTTAGCCATTTGTCCAGCCATTCATATGCACTGTAGTCACACTGAGTGACTTGGCTTACAGGAAGGATCCCAGCCTGACTTTGGTAAATGGTATGGTGAGACTGTCTGGGGTAATAGTACAGAGGGTGCTGGGGAGTGTAGTCCTGCCCAGGTTTTCCAGTTTTGCACTGGGTTTTCAAACTTGAGCCATTATATTGAATTTGACCTGGCTTTTTTGATAGCTTCATGATTTACAATCAGACTCTCCCCATCTGAAATAAGTAATTGGTTCACATTCTGACAACCAATGTAAACCTTTTGTGAAGGTAGTATTGATGTCTTTAAAATGTGATCTTTAACTGCTCTCATTGTACATCATTATTAATACAGGAATTCAGTCTTTCATTTCCTGGACGTATTCCTATTTTGTTTAAGAAAAAATCATAGAATTTCTTTTTTCTTTTCAGTTCATCAGCCAAATTTAATGTTGATGTTATGAGTGAAAAATATAGGTTAACAGTTGATTTCTAACTGTCATTCCTGTATTACTTGTGTGTGCAAGTGGAACAGTCTAGTAATAGACTTAGGGATATGTCTGGCTTTGCTTTTTCTGGTGTGCACTACTCAATTCCACCCAAAATGAGGAATAAAGTTAGTGCTGTTCATTTTCCTATAATTTGAAGCAATCCTTTTTTAGTCTGAAATTCAGGTTGTTTCTCAGTTCCATTGTGTTCACAATGTGAAGGAAACATTCATCTGTTTAGTCCTAAAACAAGAAAATTCAGATGTAGCTTTAACATGTCTCTTTGCTGATGTGGGCTTTCTCTGACGTGCACTGATTGCCTGTCATACTCTGTAAATCAAAGTTATATATCTACATGACTCATGTTACAACTGCTAAAAGGATCCAGTTGTTTCTTTATTCAGCTTGGAGGGTGATAAACACAGATTAATAAGCATATGCATAAATAACTCATGTATTATTAATATTATAGCTTGCATTTATTTTTATCTGCATTTCAAGAATTATAGATGCTAGTGTTTATTAGACAACCCAGCTTTGTCACTTTCTTGGTAGAGACTCTTCCCCTGGTAGATATTTGATTTTCCTTGACACCATTCTTTTGTGAGCCCTCTTGAAGTGGAGCGGGGTCTTGAATTGAAACTATCCTAAAGATTTTACTGAATATTCTTGTGAAGCATAAACTCCCTTTTAATATCTGAGGGTAAATTGAAAACTTCACCTTGGATCACTCAGAAACATCTGCAAAACTCCATAGTTTTGATTCTCCAAGTTTTTTCTTTAGTGTCCCACAATCAGTCAGCAGGATTACAGAAGAGCCTTGGCTCTCATGTCAAGTGTGTGTTATTACTCATGGATCTAAAGCAGAACTTGAAAACGTGATGACATGTAACCATATAACTCAAAATTGCCAATGGAAAATATGCTTTTTTTTTTTACCCTTTACCTTCACATTTCTAGAAGGCACTTGTTAGAGCTGAAATAATGTAATTTGGCTGCTTCTGTCTTTTCTTACCTCTAATTATCTGCTTTTGTTGTAAAGCAATGCATTCACTGGCTAAATAACTAGGTGCTGATAGGCTTTATTTAACAATTGTTATTTTTACTTCTTACTGAGTAAAAAATAAGATGCAAGGAAATTCTAGAGATCAGAATAATGAGTTTCCACCAGAAACATTAACATTTTTGCATGTTATTCTAGGGAGCCTAGAAAACCATTTCCCAAGCAAATTCAGAGAAGTGTGTGTGTGGAGTGGTTCATCCTTCATAGAACTCCATAGCCCTTTACTGTGTTTGGTGAGTGACAGTGCTATTAAAGATTGTGTTGTTCTGAGTTCTCTGTAGGATGTGAAAGCCTGCCTGATCCAGCACTATGTATAGTGGCCCCAAATGTTTGCATCAAGGCTGCTCTGGTGTCGTAGTTTAAGCTGTAAATCAGCCCCACAATTTTCTCTCTCACTAACTCCCCCCTCTTTCTTTCCCCCTCTCCTGTAAGAATGAGGAGAATTGAAAGAATGCAACTCCCGCAGGTTGAGTTAAGAACAGTTTAGTAACTAAGGTATAACACAAATCACTGCTCCTACCACCAGGAATTATAATGACAAGAGAAATACAAGGAAAGAATACAACAGCTCACCAACTATACCCAGTCCGACCAAGCACTGCACCCCCCACCCTTCTGGGTCTCTGCTCTCTGTTTTTACATCCTGGACGTGACATGCTGTGGTATGGAATACCTCTTTGGTCAGTTTGGGTCAGGTGTCCTGTCTCTGCTTCCTCCCAGCTTCCCC
>JASSUY010054873.1:0-112610 GCA_032466535.1 Forpus xanthops
AATCTAGAAGAGAGATATGGTTTGTCACACTTGATATTGATGGGTGCTCATTGGTACTCCCTACAGCTACAGCAGAACCATTCACAAAGGCTCTGGATCTGCAGGCAGGAAACAGATTTTCCTTTTAGTATTGTTTTGTACAATTACAGGTAATTTGGTTTTCTTGTCTTTTACTTTCTCTCACTGAAAGTCCTGAAGCTGATGTGGGGTTTCTTCATTATTTCACCCCTTAGAAACAATGTTGTGACAGCATTTATGTTGATTATTTAGTTCCTGTCTGATTTTTACTCTCTATCTTCCCAAAGATGAGCATCTACCCTCCTCATGTGTGTTTACCCAGAGGTTTTGTTTGTTTCTGGAAACAGAAAGTGCTAATGAATAACAGAATGCATGTGGAAAGAGAATAGCATACTTCTGAAATCACTACCAGAATGTGTGGTGGTGTCATTAGGTAATTAAAGAGAGCAGCACTGGAATTTCCTCCGAACACTCCTTGTTCCTGGACAGACACAGGCAGTGCACTGCTGCTTGACCAGTCCCCTAAAATTCATGCCAATTCAATTATATTGTCACAAGCAGAAGTCAGAGCCACATATACAAAAAAAAAATGATCCTCCTATTTTTACAATGTCACTAGAAACTACAAAGAACTGCAATTCATCAGCTCACAGAACGAGCGTCAGATGAGACATGATGCAATTATGAAACAGCCGCCACCTCAACATTCAGTTTTAGTCACTGCCTTCCAACACATACTGAGCTCTTCCAGACTACTCAGATTCATCTCATTGATTTTTCACAAGTTGCTATTAAATTTTGCTATTGACATGAATTTTAAAAACTTCACCAGGGAATATAGAAAGCCTTTTGTTGTTTGGTTTTAAGGAAGCTCTTTTCAGAAGTACTTCTGGTCCAGGGAGATGCAGATAAAAGCCCCACAGACCATGTACATTGTCTCCAGGTAGATGCAGATAAAAACCCCACAGACCATGTACATTGTCTCCAGGTAGATGCAGATAAAAACCCCACAGACCATGTACATTGTCTCCAGATTTAGGTTTCAGCCATCATACTCTCCATTTAGCGTGGATATTATTTAAATAACTTTATATTTGATTCCCAGACGTGATTGTTACAACCCCACTCCTACTGAAATTTATACTTTGACTTCTTTTCTAGGAATAAAATTCAATGAGTGTAACACAGTTTAATCAATGATTTCTTAGAAGTATAAGACAGGAAGATATAAAGAAATAAATTACAGATGCCTATGAGAAGAAAAAATGCAACAGTATCCAGATGAGTATTTCCGGCATCATATTTTGGCATACAGAATTTAATCATAATTATCTAACTCATTTTTGGCATCTGGTCACGTCTGAAAGAGCTCATGGAAAGGAAACCACTTATGTGACTTTCAACACTGAGCTACTAGAGATACTCTTTCCTTATTACAAAGATACTCTGCTTATCAGTGAGAGTGAAACTGGGCCAAAATAATAAGCAAGATCTTGTATTCCATTTTTAAATATCCTTAACTCCTGTCTCATAACATGAATATTCCTCCAAAATACAGTAACCACAGAAATAGCAGAAATTTGTAGGAAAGAAAGGGGGGGTGCACGCATCAGTCATTTCTGGAACAATAACACTGCTAAAAAATGAGGCATCTAAGACTGCGGTAGTAAAAGGTGTTAAGTGGTGAAAGTCATCATCAGCTCTTCTGATCCAGATCTCAGTGTAGGTCTGTGTATGAAACAAAATTATTTGGTTATTTTTAGCATTTTATATACTTCAATTCTTAACCCCCTTGTAGGAGAGCAAGTGGATAAAACTCTCCCTTATTATTCCTTTCTAGGAAGTTTTCACTACATAATTACGTTGTAAGTGCCTGTGAATGAGCCAAACTATGATGGAAGCAAAGTGAATAGACTGAAGGAAGGATTAACAGGCAGTTATATGAATGCAAATGAAAGTGAAGAACTCATGAATTTATTCCACATTAAAAAAATAAAGGCAGGAAAAAAAACACGCAAAGCAAAAATCCCCTCTGTAATTCTAAGTACACTGTGTACCTTTTTTCTTTGCCTTTTTTCTCCCTTTTCACCTGCAATAATTTACTTTTTTAATTAAATTGTGTGGATTAATTTAGTAATTTTTAAGAGCTTTGCAAACAACACATATTTTTTATGAAACACAAGGGTCTGCTAAAATCGTATTAATCAGTATGTCACGTTTATTTTTCTATGTTTAATCTCCTGTAAGCATTGCTGTTGCACACCCACTCACACCTCCATCTTCAGAGACACTTCTGGCTACTTCCAAATCCATTAATATTCTTGATGTCTCTTCTCACCCCTAATAACCATGGTAAGACACTGCCACGCTCACTGCAGCTCTTACCTTTTCATTTTATACGATACATCATTTCTGAATACCCTTGCTAAGGCATCTATGTTTTTAATGCTTTCAGTCTATTATCTCCATGAGGATAAACACAAATTGGAAGAAAAAGTATACAAACATAAGAGAAGATTTATTAGTAGTATGCTTTGCCACATTCTCCCCAAATATTGATATTTTCTATGGATTTTAAGATTGGGCAATAAGAGAAAAATAAGAAAGAAGAAACATAACATAAACTCAATCATTTTCTAAGAGTGGGGGGTTTCACTTAGTGGGGAGAAGTCAAACACTGAGTTAAACGGTGGCTAATGATTAAGGGTTTACTTAAGCAGTAAAAGAAGACCCAAAGTATTTAAGATGTAAGAAGTTCTCCTCTAGGAATGGTACCTAGTGTTTTATGCTGTATGCTTAGCTTTTTTCTTGAGGTGCTCACTACTAAAAGATAAGTATATGGAAACTTTTGTTATGCTGAGGGTCCTAAGGGCAGCTGTGTAACTGGGCAGAATGAATTCTACTCCAAGTGAAGCTTTGGTCATGGCATGCTAAATAACTCAGAACTGAAGACATCCTCCCTGAGTTAGCTGTGATAATGCAGCAGAAGCAGTAAATGGAAACAAAAAAGGAAAACATTCTGCTGGAAAGAGCCAAAAGGTCCAATAGACAGAGAAAAGTAGGGAAGTCTTTTTCAGACTATTTCAACTCTATTTCAGACACTTATGCATCACGGAAGTGAATACATATACACACACACGCCCAGATTTCCTCAAGAAAACATGAGCTAGCCCTGAGAGATGCAAGCCTCTCAAAAATCTTCCAATACAAACAAGCATTTTTTGCTTCCTCAGAAAAACACGAGAATTTCCTTAGGAAGATGATACTTGCAAAGTCATCAGAGGCAATTTTATACATGGCCTTCTCCTGAAAGAAGTCCTTTCCTTGTGGTTTCATTCCTTTAGTTTAGTCTCATCACTTTTCTTCATGGCAATCTGTGACAGAGACCATGAGTATTTGTCAAGTCTGTCAAGCAAAATCTCCTTGGGAAGGTTTAATGTTTGCATTTCATCACCTTGCTATTTTATTTTGTAAATCTCTGTAACTATTTTCACTTTCAGTCTTTTAAAAGGGTCTCAGAAATATATCTTCTCTAAATGCACTGATGATTCCTATTTAGGGTGCTATCACAAAGACATTCTCATAGTCCTGACTGAACATGTCAGAATCCTTAGGACGAGGGTCTTACGAGCCTGAAATCTCTGCCACAAGCTTTACCTTGGTTATAACCTTAAACCATAAGAACCACAAAGCATAAGTGTCCATCTTCTGTGCGCACTTTATCCTTTGATGAAGCCAACTGGCCAGGAAGTGCAGAGCCCACTGCAGCTGCACTGCAGGGTACATGGACTTGCCGGGGCCTGCCTGAGTCCAAGAGGCTGCCAGTGAGAACTGGCAAGTAGGTACAAGCAGACACTGCCAGATCATCTCAGCTGCAGTCCGTACTCTGCCCATCCCCGAGATCCCTTCAGAACAGGATGGGAAAATAAGATGAGATGCCTTGCAGTAGTATACCACTGTAGATCCCATGGACTTGAGTGTTATTTAGACAAATACTCCGTATTATCTTGCTGGGGAGACAAGGAAATGCATATATTTTTTTCATCAGATATATTTTCTTTTATACTAAATCTGGAGGCTGCTGGGCCTGCCTTGCTTTGTTTTCTCCTAGAGGACATAGGGCTCTGGTGCCCTGAATCGAAAGATGATTTACAGGTAGTGAGGATGATGTTATAACAACAGCACAACTCACAGAATCTCACGTTTCCTTCTTTCCAGACCTGATGCATAATAAAAACTGCTTTATGGCTCTGATCAAAAGCTCGCAGAGTTCCACAGTAAAACCCAGTGTCTGCAGGTGAGCTTGACATTTCCAGAATGTGTCACATATTGTCTGTCTGTGTTTAGATTAAAGAAGCAGCAACTCTCCAACCGGAAATACATACATTGGTAAAACTGGGCCTAAAAAATGATACTTAAAATAAGATGCATCTATCATTGCAGCATGACAAATTCAAGCAACAAAATTATTCATGCCCATTAGAAAACTATCTCAATTCAACACCTGCAGTCTCTGTTTCTTACCACTCAGTTTATTAGTGACAGAGAGCAAAAATACCCATTCTTGTGAAATATTCAGATACTGCAGATGCCTAATGAAAATGCAGGTATATTATCTCCGTGTTACTTATCTTGAAAGGAGGATGATGTTGAGACAATAAACTGTTTAAAAATAAATCCCTTTCTGACAATCTACAAAACAATGGGGAATGTATTCATCTCTATTTGCCTTACTTACTGGCAGTAAAAACTAACAGACAACACAGTCACTGGAATTACTTTGTCACAGTTCCATAGAGGTTTAGTTAATTCTTTTCAAGTCCATTTTATTAGCCAGAAAAAAAAAATTAAGTCAAATCCTGATTTAATAAGTGGTGGATTTGAATAAATTACTCTAGTTGTGTGTTCACTGAACTTCAAATGAATTGTTCCCCAATCCATTGCCAAGTAACTAGAACATATACTTAGGAAGTTCAACAACATACTTTTATTAAATTGATAGGGTGAGCAAACAGTTTACTGGGAACTTTAGGTTTCCAAAATGAAGACTTAAAAAGCAGTTTCCTCATTAATTCTATCAATCACCCTTAAATAGCAGCTTATGATTAAGAAATTGATAGAATCGCATTAGGCCTGAAAACATTTGTATTTCTGAGACTGTATCTGCCCAAAATACAGATGACATTTTAAGACTGGTGAAATATTACAACCCTATCTTTCACCTGAGATCAGTACACAAATTAAAGTCGACCTTTCTTATAAATGCATCCTGAAAAACTGTGAACAGAACAGCTAACAGAGACTTGTATAAAACCAGTTAACATTTGAGGACAGAGAAAAGTCACAACTTCCTTTTAGGAATGAATTAGCACATGTCTCTGGTTCATTATTTTGGATCTTTGACCCACTGTAGCAGGAATGGGAGAAATATCCTGAGAATATCTGCATGAAATCAGGATAACAACATTTCCATCGATTTTTAGTATTTCTCTAGAGAGAATCAGGATTTAGGAGCCTTCCAGCTCTACATGCATTAGAAGACTACAGGCTGATTTACTGTGAGATTTCCTAGATTGGCTCACAGTTTGGATACTATGAAAATTTTATCCTAGTATAGAAGTTTAAACCCCCCATTTCCTACTGCTTTACATTATGATCTTTATTACTCATAAAACAGTTTCTGGGTTTCACTGCCAGGCTTGCAGCGGAGGACATAGGCAATAACAATCCTGCAGCTCTTTACAGTAACAAATTCCTACATATAGGAATACTGTGAAAATTCAAGTCAAACCGTTCTCCTACCTCTGGATTTTAAAGAAGCTAAACAGCTAATGCCATTCTGTATTACTTTTGGTAACTACAGGATTACAGTGGGGTAAAAAGTTCAAGCTCAATCCACTGGACCCACTCCAGTCTACGAAAATAGCCAATTTAGAGCTATTATGAGAAAATAACTTTCATTAAGCTTTCATCATTTGGAGTCTACTACATACAATTTCAGCTTTCTAAAATGTCAACATCTAAAAGTATCATCATTCTTCATTATGCTGGAGGGAAAAAAAATAGATCAAATGGAAATGAAGAACTATCACTTTCCTTTTGGGTAACCAGAGAAAGCCAAGTACAATTCCACAGCAAAAATGATCAGCTAGTGCTTTAGCACTTACACTTACTCTAGGTATTTATAATAATAGAAGCAAGAGCATGCTTGCGTATAAAAACAGTATAGATTTGATCACATCTCTCTCCTGTCATCATTCATGTGCAACTTAGGTTATCATTTCGTTCTGGTCAAGGACTGCATCATTATATATCACCCATGACTAGTCATAACGTTTATGGAAGAGCCTTGGATCTCATTGCATGGCAAACACACCCAGTCTGCAGCATTAGTTGGACCCTCATTTAAAAATGGCAATGGCTAAACCTGTGACTTTCATAGGAGCTCCATGTCGCTGGCTCTAATGCTCACATAATATTCACCAAATCACTGAAAGCTATAAGGAAATGTATTAATGAAAGAAAAAAATCAATGACTGCTTATCATAATATGGGGTAAATCATTGCGGTTAAGCTGCTGATTCACCAAGATGTGAACGCTAAATCAAACAACAGAGGATAGAAGTAGACTCCTTTTAACAGAAACAACAGCAGTGAAGTAAAGCTACTCCTGCTGTGAGTCAGTCCTTTCTGCCTGCCTTCTGCAGTCACTGACTTCAGTGAAATCACTCGTAGGTGCAGGGACTCACTCAAGCAGACTGAGAAAACCTTAGTCACTTAGAAATCTTCCAGCCACTTTCAAAATGAACTCCGACAACTCTGTGCAACGCACAGGAGTTTGGAGAGGCGCCAATCCCCACTGGTTGAACCCACTTTTCTCATATTTTACCTCCAAACATTCAAAACGTAATATTTTCCTCATTAGGAACATTGAAAAAAAAAGACAAGAATGGGGCTTTTATTTTCATCATAAGCTCTGAAATCATTGAAATCTCTCCACAGATCTTACAAGATCAAAGATTTCGGTATACATAAAATTTTATTTACGTACCTCCATTGAGAGTTATTTAAAAGCAGAACGTTTGGTTGTTATTCTGTGGATATACCTATGCTTTAGAAGTATTCAATATTACTGTAACACATATCCCTCGGAAAATATGCATTTTGGAAAATTTTCAACAAGAAATGTGTTGCTATAATGCTGTTTGGTGCAAGATGACTTATTTTGGGTATTAAAAATATGCCTGTTGGAAAGATGATTTAGAATTTCAAGCTCTTCCTTAAACTCTATAACTAATATCTCTGTTCAGGAAAACTTCAAGATTATGCCAATTCTATGTCTATTTTGTAAAGCCAAAGGAAACGTTTGAAATGTTCACTTAAGTGCCAATCATGAATCCAGGCTGATCTGTCCAGGAAATGCATTTCCCAAACCTATTGCACTCAGTTATCCTGGAGATGTAGCTCTCAACCCAGGGGTTCAGCTGTCTGTGATCCAAGATTTAGCTTTGATGCAGCAGAGCGGGGTGACCTTGGCTCAGGTTACTGAGAAAATTGGTCAGTTGTTAGAAAGTGTGAGAAAATAAGCTAGAGCCAAGTGAAAAAAAGCAAACCCAGAGTGCGCTGGTTATAGCTGCTGGTTCAAGTGTGTAACAGCAAAATACGGACATGAAAAAGTATAAAGTCTGAGGGGCCAGGGGGTGGGGAAAGGGGAACAAAGGGGTAACAAACTTGAAAGATGGCAGCTCTTTAGCTTGTCCCAAGGAGCAAAGGTGCACAGCCTTCCCCCTTCTGACTGGCAACTGCCTGGCCGGTAAAGCCTCTCTGCGTGTGGCTTGCCCCTGTGAGCATATTAACACTTAACCTAGTAGACTACTAGCTCTGGTGTGTGTGCATTAAGCAATAAATACGTGCTTGCATGTTGAGAATATTCTGCTTCTAGAGCCTTTTTGTAGAATTGGTCGGAACAAAACTAACCCAAAGTGGGAGGGCTGCAGACAATCAAGATGCATTTTTTCACCCTTCACAGAATCACAGCCTGGTTTGGGTTGGAAGGGACCTTAAAGCTCATCCAGTTCCAACCCCTGCCACATGCAGGAACACCTTCCACTAGAGCAGGTTGCTTCAAGCCCCGTCCAACCTGGCCTTGAACATTGCCAGGGATGGGGCAGCCACAGCTTCTCTGGACACCCTCTGCCAGTGCCTCACCACCCTCACAGGACTTCTTTCTAATAGCTCAGCTCAATCTCCTACCCATCAGTTTAAAGCCATTCCCTCTTTGCCCTTGCAAAAAGCCCCTTTCCAGCTTCCTTGTCAGCCCCTTTAGGTACTAGCAGGCTGCTTTAGGGTCTCCCCAGAGCCTTCTCCAGGCCGCATTTAAATATTTTTTCAAAGAAAATAAGTGTAGCTTAAGGATTTACAGATGTAACATGCAAAATAAAATAAGGAATAAGCGCATGTTTTTTAACATGACCACCCACATATATCAGATGTTTTGCAGTAGGGCCTCTAAGGGATGCAGCAGTATATAGCTGCATGGATTAACATTAGTTCTGTCTACTAAATACAGCTCCCATTTTCTTCTACGTAATTAATTGCAAAGAAGTTGATCACATCGAAGTATCAAAGCCTCCAGCGCTGAACCACACTGTACCCCAGGAAAGAGTTTGATCATAGAGTATGTACCAAAAAGACATCAAGAATGGTACTTGAGAAGATACACTCTTCCAGCAAGCATGGGCCAGGGATGCTGATCATCACATGCTAAAGACTATGCATTGAAGAAGAGATTGGAGAGCAGAGATATACTATGACTGAAATGCTGACAAAGTTGTCTTCACAGAGTGGCTGAGATTCCATCTAGGGATGACAGAAGCTTTTATTTACTGTAGAAACAACTCCTGTTTTATTGCATTTTACTGATACCTTTAACAAAGATATACAAGTACTCTTAAGAATAACCCCAGCTGACAAGGAATTTTTATGAATCTGAACTACCTACCAGCCAAACATTTATTTACAGGATAACACGTATTTACAGGACATCACATTTATTTACGAGAGAACATCACTGAGATGCTACGATACTGAACTATGAGCATAAGATGGCTGCACCGAATCACTGCATCCTGAGAAGAGGCTCAGAGACCAGGATTATTGCTAAAGTCAGTGATTCAAGCTCTCTGTTGCATGAAAACACAAATAATCCAGCACATGGGCAGAGTTGTATAAATGGTGTTTCAGGTTGCAGTACATACTTCTGGTGACACTAGATAACAGATTCATAGTTAAAATAGATATTGATATTGAAAATATCGAAATGCATAGATTATATATAAATAATGTGAGTTTACCTAAAAATTACCTGCACTTGTCTCCAACAGCCAGGGTGCTGAATCTTACTGGCTCAAAACTAATTCATCAGTCCCTCTGTATCAGCACAATCAGTTCCCTGTTCACTTACAGGTCCTTATGTCAATGAGACATGTTTTAATCACTAGTTACAGAAATAGCTACCAAGTATACACAGACACTAAACCCGTGCTTTGATCTGATTTCCTTGATCACAATTAATACTTTACTCAGTGTTTCTCAGCATAACCAAACTCCCTGTGAGCAGCATTTGTGTAGCATGAGGGACCATTGTTACAGTCTTTAAAAGTACTTTGAAGTGTAGTAAACTCCACAAATGATATGGCTAGAGCTAATGAGAAGTTTCCAGGTGTAGCACTAATACTTAAAGAAAGAATATTTTTGAGATTCACAACTGTATTTCAGAAAACTGCTACTTACAGATGAAAAATGAAGAAAAACAAGCCAACTCTTGGCAATTTATCCTATAAAATCCAGAATAAGAAGTAGCTTTCTGAAAGTACTTCATTTTTCAACTTTAATAGGCTAAAGACAGTGTCCTCAAAAGCTTTTTCAATAGGAAATGACAAAAGGGAATACTTGTTAAGTGAATCTAAAGAACTCCTCTGCTTCTGGTAAATAGAAATACTCATTTTCTTTTAAATGAGAAGAAACACAAAATACGGAACAGAATTGGAAAACAAAAGATCTGTACTGAACTTGCTGTTAAAGTAATCCTTAATGATAATTTAAGAGATAGTAAGCAGAACGAAAAAGATGTTAGAAAATTGTAGTCTTGAAGTAATCACTCATCTGTTCATATGGATATGGATTAAACTTCTATACTGCTGGGAGCTCTGAATGCAGCACAGTGTTAAAGCGGTATTAGTTACACACATACCAGGGGGGAAAAGTGTTTGCAGCAGGAAAGGAAAAGCCCTTATTGCATTGGAACAGGCCCTGGCACAGGGGACCCAGAGAAGCTGTGGCTGCCCCAACCCTGGCAGTGTTCAAGGCCAGGTTGGACACAGGAGCTTGGAACAGTCTGATCTGGTGGAAGATGTCTCTGCCTGTGGCAGGGGTTGGAACTGGATGAGCCTTAAGGTGCCTTCCTACCCGAACCACTAGGTGATCCTATGATCGCTTGTTCCATTTTATGGCACATTATAATCTCTCTTGCAAACCTGCATACAATTCACAATCTGTGCAGATGATTTTCCATGGAAAAATTTTAAACATTGTACATTTTGAGTATTTTTTAGGCTAAGGAATGTACAAAGTAAACCTTCTCTTTGCTTGCTTTTGCAGCCTTCTCCAACTTTGGAGCTTGGGGAGGAGGGTAAAAATTATAAGGAAAGAAAAAACACATTGAATAGAACTGCAAATGGAAAAGAGAAGGCAGTGTCAGCCAACTTGGGAGCAATTACATCTCTGATCCCTGACAGAAGCAGCCCTTGCAGGCTGGTGCGATAGCTATAGCACGGGAACCAGCAGCTGCCTGCGCTACCCTGAGACCATGAAAACCAGCTGAGCTTCACCATGACTCTGTGAGATACCTGCATGCTCATCGGGGGCAAACTTAAACCTACATGCTTACAGATTCCCTGCTCTACCCTTTCTTAAAGTTGTTTGGTGACCCCCAAAATACCTTCATCTCTTTAAAAATTCAGGCCCCCAAAAGGGTTCAATCCTGAAAGAAGCAGAACCTCTTCAGCACCACTTGTCACCTGCTGACACAATCTGTTTGTATAAAAGTTAGGGCCAAGGTAAAACTTCCATTAACGGACTTAAAGGTCTCCTTTTTTTTTTTCCTTTCTTTTCTTTTTTTCACTTCAGTGTTCCTACAATATTGCTAAAAGGGTAAAGAAGTTTTCCTGCTATATACTGCAGTGTAATTTCTGTAATACAGTCCAGCTTACCAGAGTATTACAGGTAATATGGTATGTCCTTCAAAATTCATAATGGAGCATTATTTGTGGCTTAAAAAAATACACATATATTTACATAACATGTTCTTTGCTCTTCAGTGCATTTTAGTAAGCTCTTGTCCTACAATTCTGCTTCCTGCTCGTGAATTTTACTAGCATCCGAGTTCTATTCCAAAGAGCTGCTGTGGTCTGGTGATCTTGTGGCTGTGAGCTGCACTTGTGGAAAGGTACTTCATCAATCTTTAACCTTGCAATCTGAAATTCAGCTTTCTTTACTGCTTCAAAATATACTTAGTTTCAGCTTTTAACACCTAAATATTAAAGTAGAGCCAGAGATTCACCAAACTCTGTCCCTAACAGTGATCAACAGGGGATGGACCTCACATACTGTCTAAGATTCTCAATTACCTCTGAATGAGAGAGCATTTTGTACTCAAGTTACCAGTGGAATTTCTTATCACTTCAACTATGTAAAATAAGTTATGAACAATGCTGTTTGGCAAGGAAATTCCAGAACTGAACTATAACTGGGAATTTTTACCGTTCTGAACTTTCCAGATGCTAACTTAGCTTGCTGCATTCCAGTTCTTGTTTTGTAAAACAGTGATTAGCTGCTCCCTTGCCTCTTCTTCCATTGCACGTGTGGGTTTAGACTTCTGACACATCACATCTCTGGTGCCCTCCAGTTTGAAGAGCTCTGTTTCATGCAGTCACCTCTTAGACAGAAGCAGCTCTGTGCCCCTGCTCATTCTTTCTATCTGCCTGTAACTTCTCATTCTACTACCTTTTTCAAGTCCACAGTAAAAGCAGAAACAAGCACCTCAGGCAGCACCATTTCTTAAGTTACTGCTGTTGTAGAATGATTTCTAATGTGTAGAGCAGCACTTTCATGTAGTCTAGCCTTGCTGAGAAGAGTAAGTGTAAATTTTTGGGAAGTTCCTCCTGCACAAATACCATATCCTGACGCACACAACACTGCCTGTCATTTTCCCAGTCTTTCATTCTTACCTCTATTTTGGGATGCTTCTTTACTCCAGATGAATCTGATTCTCTTTGGTCATAGATACAATTGAGTGGTTTCAAGACCAGCACACGGTGCCTCCTTTGCACAACGAAACTTTGTTTTGGGGAAGCAGAGCAAGCCCTTCAGCAGTGCTCCGCAATAGCTGCTCCTGGTTTTACCACAGTGATAACAGAACTTGCTGTTTCATTGGATTTTGCTGTTTTTTGCTCCCATTTCTCTGAAGCGTACAGCACACACAAAGCTGACATTTCACAGACATGTTCTTTAGTGTGTGGCATATTAATGATGGTGTTCACTTCTTTTCTGACTTGTGTTCTTGTGTCATGAGGACGAGTCCTGTTTAATTTACTTCCTTCCTCTCTCCAAGACAGAGCCAACAGGAACATTGCATAGGCAATTACATTCCCATACAGTGTGGTCAAAGAGAAGTGGAAGAATACCACTGACACAGAATGTCCCTATTTTGCAATTTGGATATAAAGAGAGAGTCTTTATCAAGAGCATTTACAACTTTTCTACATTTTTTCTGGACTCATTCTGAGACAAACTGATATAAGGAATATTTTCAGGGTGCTTGGTTTTATGCATCACACAGATTACATAAAACATCCACTGTGGGAATACTCTATGATATGATCTGTGGACCTTCTCTTGTTGTTGTTGAAAAATTTAGGTGGTTAGGTAAAACAAGCCTGAAAACTGGTGCACTGAGCCCTGTAACCCCCTTCAAGACTTGTTCTGAGTGAAATTGACGTTTTCTTGGCATGTAAATGCTAATTATTTTGGTATGCATTCACAGTAATTTTTTACTTCAGCTGTGTATTACTCTCTGCTGGCTTGATGAGTAATCAGCAGTTTTGCAAACACATTATTCTACTAACGCTCGGGGGTGGAGGAGTAGGAAATCATACAGGACTGAGTATCTGATAGACAAGAGAGTACAAAAAGCAAGATCTAACAAGTGTCTGTGGATTCATATTCTCAGGAAAGAATAGGTGAGTAATGAAAGATGACAAGAATTTCTGTTAAGCTTGCAGCCTCCAGCTCCTGGCTTTATCCCGCTACTCTGCTTTTCTGTTGCCAATCCTGACATTCAGTGTGCATGACCATTTGTCAGCAAGGGTAGAGCATATGCATTTGTTTAGTTCTTTGTATTTTAATGAAGAACATTAATTACTAAAATCTCTAACCAATTAATTTAATCAAATGCAATCTGAACTCCAAGCACTTGAACACATAATCACCCTCACGATTCTTCCTACTTGAGAATTATTGATTTTGTCTATCAACACAAAGAGAGGTCCAGGTGATGCATATAATAATTACATAGCTAATGGGATTACTGCATGTGAACTGATTACTGTAATTAGGAAGTGTTTGTTTGTATTAAAAGTAAAGTAAATTGCCTCGTAGGTTTTAAGGAAAAAAAAATAACAAAAAAGACAAAAATTAGGAATCTGTAGTTGTAATTACACACTCTTCTATTAAAAGATGCCAAGAATTCTATTCTCTGCACAAAGTTAAAAAATTCTTCTCTAAAGAATTACTGTTCAATAACATATTGTTAGGAATAAAGTATCAAAGAAATAGGAGACAATTCTCCATGTATAGTTTTCTTATAAATGATATTGAATAAGATATCTTTCCAAAGCACTGACATAAATAACTCCTCTTCTTTCCCAATAGATTCTATTCCTTAAATCACTCCTCCTGTGCACTCCCTTTTAGTGCCCTGGATAACCCCCAAACATCTCCAATTGTGTTACACTTTCCTGTTTATAAAGAACCATTTGTTATTTTTTTCAGATGTCATTACTGAGGAATCAGCACCAAGAATCTGATTTCTGAAGTTTTACACACCACAGTTCACTAAGAACAGAAGTGGCCATAAAACAGATTTCCTTGGGACACTCCCACATCTGGCCAGAAGATACACCAGTGTCCCATAAGCATTTTATATACAGTATTTTATAATTCCGTGAAATGTATCAAGTAGCAAGCCTAGTAGCGAATTGTGAAAAATGGCAATAGTAATAGAGATTTTATTACACTCTGCATTGGTCATTCTTCAGGCAGGAACACCTCCACAGTGAGGATGTTGAAAACCGCCCTCAATCACTAACGACTTGACTTGGCGAAATGACAGATAGCTCCATTGGGCTGAAAAATCCAGTCATTACTTGTATATATGCTGTGACATCCCTTAGGTTTATAGTAAGCAACCCAATTTTGGCACCCAGGAAGAAATTCTACTGTTATATGAAGCTGGTTATGTATGTGTTCAAGATATTTTAAATGAGAGAGACGATGAGGGGAGAGGAACAGAAAAAAAGAGGCAAAAGTCAACTGTGCTAGAGCCTGATCTGTAAAGCGATGACAAAGCAGATTCTTTTCTCCCGCTGTACCTTTATCCCGTAAGATCATAACTTAGCTGAAGAATAGCCTTTCTTTTGCTTGTCCTGCATGTCTATAGTGTCTGATATAATTAAACACTTATTCAGAGCTTCTCAATGCTTCTGTACTACTGACAATATACAATCATAAATAAATCATAATGAATGAAACAAAATTACATCCAAAGAGGTGTGAAATGTTCACGGTCTTTTTGCGACTGTGCTATTAACCATGTTTTTAAGTACAGCAACAATGACACTACAGTATACTTCCAAAACAACTGGTGCTGATCCATTCCCTGAATTTTTAATGGTCATTTCTCTAAGTGATGAGCAGGAAGCCTTAGGAAAAAAACAATGAAATATTAACATAATTCTCATATTATTAGAGAATCACTAAATGTTTCCAAATAACTAAAGATATTGACTGAATAATATAGCAAGGACATCAGCCTCCTAGGAGCGTAGACTTTTAATTTGACTTCTCAGCCCAAGAAGTTCTACATTTAGAGGACAGAGGACATCAACTAAAGAATCTTTTTTTTTCCCAGAAATCTTGCATTTCCTATCTGGGCATTTTTCACCTTTCTTTACTCTTACTCTCCATTTATAAGAATAAGAACAAAGATGAAAATGTATCTAGCAGAAAAGTATCCTCAAAAGCGTGAAGGTTTCCACCCAAGTGTAGGTGCTGAGTTTCACCCTTAGAACAGCAACTTTATTTCCATTGCAACTTCTTTAAAGAATACAGAGGTAATTCTGAACAAAGAATGACGGTCATAGCACGGAAGCTTCGCTGCTGCTTTGGGTAAAGTTACATTATTGTTTCCATTATTGTCATTCATTTTTAAATCAATATACAATAAGGGAAAAACATTTCCTCCTCTTCTTCCTTTTTTACTTATTCTTCTGTACAAAAGGCAAGACACATGATCTTACAGGAAGACCTGTTTGATATTAATGTGAAGGTCATTAACCTAAAGGAGAAAGGGAAATATGGAGAGAAGAAAGCAAGTAGAAAAATGTCCAGATACCAAATGTAAGTTTTTTGGGGAAAAAGAAAAGCAGTTTTCTAAGTAACTGTATTTGCTGTGTGTCTTTTTAATACACTTAATACTGGCCACAGAGAAAGAAGGGACTAAAGCAGAAAACTCATTCTTATTTTAGAAACTAAATACTGGGTACTGAAATGTAAATATAAAACTTAACACTGTGCTCCAAGGGGAATTACAAACACATGCCACAGCCCTCCTGTCAAAGGAATAGAAACAAAACTAATTAACTGAACTATGTTTTCATTGTAAATTTTGTCAGGAAGTCATTAAAGCTGTTTTCACAGTAATACATTCAGATCTTCGGAAAACTCAGCTCTCCTGATTCATTATTATTGGAATTGACAGGGCTTCATCTCTGGGATACTCATTACCTTTAATGAATGCATAGATCTCAAACACTGAACTACATGGCCTATACTGCAAGGTATTCCTTCTCTTTCCAGTGGCAACATTCATCTACATTCATAAGCTTGACAATGTAGAAGTAACAGCCACTGCAATTTCAAATACATGTCCAGATAAGGCAAAGAAAAACTATTTCTAAGCTTAGCTCCATTTTGTAGTATTTTTATTCGCAGAAGCATATAAAGCATGTACCTGACTGCAATTCAACTCAAAAAACTTATCTAATAAACCACAGAAAGGATAAATCTTGAGAGAGACAAGGTAAAACTTGCACAGAAAGTTCAGGATAGGCAGCCTCACCTCAGTCTCAGTGGCAATTATGGAGCAAGTCTACACAGAAGTCACATCTAATCACAAAAAGCACAGGAAGAGCGAGCCATAATGGAACTGACACTAAGCAAACTATACTTCACCAACCCCATCGAGCCTTTTACCAATAAATAGATGTCTCTGTGGATAATGGAGAGCAGTCCATATAATTTATGTTGGTTTTAGGAAGGCTTTTGAGAGTTTACCATACCATACTGGTAAACTGAGGTGCTATGGATTGGACCAGCAGAGTACAAGGTGGACAAAAAAAGATGCCTGTACTACTGGTCTTGAAAGCTTGGTCAATGATTCAAACTATAACTGGCAGCCAGTTACATGTGGTATTACTCAGTGGTTAATACATGGGCTACACCATTTACCATTTGACATCAACACCCTGAAGGGATGGAGTGCACCTTCAGTGAGTCTGCAAGTGACACAAAACTGGAGGCAGCAGCTCATGTGCTGGAGTAACAGCAGAGCTGGCTACCCAGCTTTGATCAGGACTTGCTGCCTTCTAAGGGAACTGCAGCATGGGAAGACAGGTGAATAAGAACTTTCTAGATGGCATTACTGTTTAGGGAAAGCTAAAAAAAATCCCACTGAGTGTTTGTAGTTCTTCACATATTTTAGATAGATAAATTTAACAGAAAATCAAACCCAAGCATAAATCCATTTTTCTGTTTCCTCCTTAAGCAGAATACTTCCATGGAGTATGAGAATGTTACGTGAAGTAATACATGTAACACTGCAGTCCTCTAACTGCGGTCATATCCCTTCCCCTGGTTGGGTATTTAAACAAGATGGGAAAAGAAAGCACTTCTTAAAGGAAGAAGATGCATTTTTTTTCTGCACATACCTACAAGATGGTATTGTAGAAGTAACGAGCAACCTCCTTAAGGCTATCCATTTATTTATATAACACATTCACGTCTCACAGCCTTTCTAAAGGAGGTCTCCTAAACATTTCTTTCTCAAAGTAATATGCACTAAGCTATGCTGATTCAGTGATTGTTGCCATTTCACAAACAAGAAAATATTTCTCTCTCTTCCAAATGCCAAAATTTCTTCCACAGGTGGGACAAAACTCAATTCCTTTTCCTACTGTCATAAGTCCAGCACTATGCGTACTCCCTATTTTAGCACTTGCAGCTGTCCAGTCATGCCTCTGGTTCTTACATTTGCAAACAAAGGGATAGGTGCTATTTGTTACAGCCCTTCAACTGAAGGAAATCTCACAGAGATATTATCCACTATGTTCTTCTTTCATCTACCTCTTTGAAATGCTTCAATTCACATTATTACGATCTTTTACTGATATCTAACACATTAAAAATATTAACATGCTAATAAAAATGCATACAGACTTTCTGGATATAAAGATGCTGAAAAGCAGAGAAGACCAAAAAACCTTAAAATTGTCTGAACGAAGAAATGGTTGTTTTGCTATTCACAGGTTACCATGTTAGAAACAATTTGTTATAAATGCATATGGTTCCTACCAGCACAGACTATGCTATTACAAGAAGTTCCAAAATCTATGCTTGCAACGCTATACAGAAGGAAAATACAATGCAAACAGGCACTAACGTACTAAATATAACGGGTTTGAGCTGTCTTTTGAATTTCCTGGATCACTTCAAGATTGTTTTCTTCATCTGTTTTTTTCCATCGTAGTTTTAAATCCTCTTTGGTTTTTTTCCAGATTAAATATTTTTACAAAAATCGCACCATCTGCAATTCTGATCTCCAAAAAGGAAGCTAAATATGTTTGCAAAAGCAAGAGTACTTATGAGGATTTGGAAAGGAATTGAATACACAGAAATATAGGGAGAGATGTACTCACCTGTCTCGGAAAGAAAAAGATAAAAATTGATTTTATCTTCTTGTTTATGGAACTCAAATCTATTTTTAACTGGGGAGATTAAAACCTGATTTTCGGAACCATGGGAACTGCTGGATGGAAAGAAAAAAGGAAAACCAGGAGCACTTATATCTGTTTCTGCTTTGAAAAGGTTCAGTTCTAACACCAGGAACAGCGAGCAGGAAAGACCAAATGAAAAATTATGGAAAGAAGGGGAAACTTTATTCATTGACATTTATTTTTGTGTTAAAGTTGAGGGACAACTTGTCTCAAGCCTACTCACATTGCTAGCTTGAAAATTAGGGAAGACTGGAAGGTGAACCTAACATTAGCTAATATTCCTCCTCTGAAGTCAAAGTAGCAGAGATGACAGCTTCAAACTTAACTTTTCAAAAGATATGTAAGGTGTCCTGTAAAGGGGATGCTTTTAAGTAGAGTGGGAGTGGAGATCTGCAGTGAGGTCAGGAGGGCTGGGCAAAGAAGACAAGGATCTGTCCACTTGTACAAGCATCCTAAGGAGTATTATACACATAAATCCTAGTTTGAGTGTTCACACTTAAGCCCAGGCCTGCACAAGCTTTCTTCCCTTTTCAGGGAAGCAACCCCAGGAGGAGTTATAGTAGATGGTGAAGAGGGCTGCCAATACACTTTTCTTTATGACTTCAAACCCAAGAAGAAGAATATAAGTAACCTGCACTATATTTGCACAGACATGTGACGTACATTCCCTGTGTAGGATTCAGGTTTCCATTTATTGATTTTCTTTTCCCCTGTAAGACAGGAAAAAAACATGACAATGGCAGATGAGGAAACCTGGGTCAGGTTGATGAGCCTGGGCTGCCAAGAAAGGAAATTTTGTACTTTCACAATCTTACAATGGGATGC
The DNA here is from genome assembly GCA_032466535.1 of Forpus xanthops. Classification (NCBI taxonomy): domain Eukaryota; kingdom Metazoa; phylum Chordata; class Aves; order Psittaciformes; family Psittacidae; genus Forpus; species Forpus xanthops. The sequence continues at coordinate 19,233 of JASSUY010054873.1, forward strand.
TGACTAGAAGCAAACAGCAGAAATGGCTGCACTTACTTTGACTAGAGAAGCCTTGGAAGTGTAACACAGGTCACAGAAGTATGGGAGAGGACAGAAGAGAAGCTTTCACTCAGGCAAACTCATTCGGAAAGGACAAGCTCTTGTACAAACTCCATGGACTGACTAGTACAGTGTAAATTCATCCAGCCAAGGAAAAGACTCCCCATTAGGTCTTTATAAGTTAGGTAGCCTCAAAGTATCTTGAGTGGAGATACTAAAATCATGGTTTTTATGCAGCTCAACTTAGGCTACATTTGATTATGTATTGCAATTGGTTTGACTCGTTCCCCAACAACAGACAAGCTACTTTACAAGCTAAAGATACAGTAATGGGATATAACTCAGATGGTACAAACCTGGTTTACTGCAAATCCACCAGCGGGTTTTGGTTTTAATAAAAGTCTATGAAATTTCTATGTATTGAAAAAAATCTCCCAAAATAATTTACAAGCTCATACATAACATGGTGCAGGTCAGAAAGCTTAAGCCACTGATTTCAGGAATATGATATGAGTTACATCAACACATTCAACCGTATTAAGGCCTTAAGTATGTCCACTACACCCCACCAAAATATCCCAGAAATAATAAAGGCTTGTCTGATATCTGTTCATTTTCAAAATTCAGCAAATTAAATCTCAGTGTAGCAGAAAAAGTCACCTAAAAGGATAATGTATCAAGTCTTGAAGACAAATTACTCACTTAAGGATAGGGGCTTTGCTCTAGAGAAGAAACAGCTGTGTTATCATTAGGACAAAGCTCTCATGATCATATGGCCACCAGTATAAAACATTCATCTGCCTTAACTTTTATGAACGTTTTATCCTCTGGACTAAAATCGTTATCCTTAGAACTGACAGGTGCTCTTGATCTGACCCTGTTCACCTGGGCAAGAAGTGAAAGCTGAGTGACGACTTAGAGCCCAAGAGCTCCCTTTCAAGCTGCCTCCTTTCCAAAAGCCTGGGAAAACCCAGACCTCCTTTTCCTTCCAGCTTACAGACTACCTTCTTTAAAAACACAAGTTATGTGTCCTTCCCAACTTCACAAGTGTCTAACTGCAACCAAGTGAGTTAGTCTAATTGAATTATTTTGTTTTTTTCTGAAGTATGTTAAGTTGCAAGCCTTTGTTTTGTTATCATAACCTCAGGCTACAGTAAATGAATTCTCTGCTACCTTTGAAGGGAGAAATGAAGTAAAATTCCCCAAGTGTAAAATCAAACAGAAAAGAAAGCCTCTTCTGGTTTGCTTGAAATATACATCTTGTCCTTCTGTTCCTTTAATGTTTGCTTTTATGATAAGAATCAGGGAAGGGCGGGTGGAGGGTTTTTTCTCCTCCTAAAGTGCAAGTTTATTACAAAAACATATTGATGAATGCAAACCATTGTAAGTCAGATTAAACCACTTGTTTACATCAGATCAATCCATTTATTTATGTGTCAGATCAGACCAGGGTAGACTTCTTCTTTGGCTTTCCACACTGTACTAATATTTTAACACATTTTTGAGCATCACTATGAAGCAGGAGCCTCCTGTGGTTAGTTTGTTGATACAGGATTCTCTCCTTTCTTTAAGCTCTCTGCAGTGTGGCTGGCATTCACTTGAAACTAAGCAAGAGTGATTTTTAAATTGCCAATGTGTCATTATCGTAGACGAACACTTCAAACCAGATCTCTGCATTTAGTCACTCACTTCTCAGCTCAAAACTGTTCCACCACTTAAACTGTCTTGACATGTGGAAGCATTTGCAGATGCCCACAGTCTCCAAAGAGCTCCTCCCCAGATCAGATCAAATCTCAGGAAATGAAACAGCTCTCTTTAATAGCAGCCACTTTATAATCAACTCTAAATACACACACATATCCAAAACCCTCTCAACCCATCTGGGAAAAATAAAAACATTCCCTTAGGTTATAATGAGAGATCTGACCATTTACAAGCTAAGAGGTGAAGTTCACTAATTAAGAAATACATACTTGAAAACCTAAGAACAGATCTTAAGTAAGAAGAATCCTCTCATGCTTCTCTTCAGAAAGCCAACAATGGAGATAATATGTAAGGATACAATGCACTTGAAGTTGGCAGCAACGTTACCTGCACTGCAGGGCTTCTAAGTCCAACTTATCATTGTGAGAAAATTCACCAGTACACAAGGCAGGAAATGGTTGTCTGAACATCTGTCTAACACCATTATAGAAGTCCTAAGTTTTCTTGGCTGGACACCAAATGACAAGCAAGAAGTTTACACATCTTCCTTAGATCCCAGGTGAGACCTGTTATCCCCACGCTCATGTTTTGAATATCTCTGGACAGCAAAACCAGCACTATATGGTATTTACCAGAAATATAAGCAAAATGATGATTCTAATGAGGCACACAACTCCCTTCCCATCCTCATGCCTTCCTCCCCCTCTCCTCAGTCCTGCTTCACTCTTTACTGAGAGTGTACTTTCACATCACAATAAGGACAGAAGTTCTCAGATGAAAGGCTTCTTGTAGAAAACCTTCTGCTCCCAGTGTAGAAAACACTGGGAACAAAACCATCACCTCTCTAGAAGAGGCTAGAAAGTTACAGAATGCTATACTAATGTCCTATATCCCCCAGTAAACTTGTCAGATTAGCTTGAGAACAGTGAGCAAGGCAAGGACAGCTTCTGCAGTATAGACTGTGGCAAATATTCAAACTTGAACATTAGTTTCAATTGTTTGGGTGGGGTACAGAAGGGGAAACATGTCATGTTTAAAGCCTTAACAAAGGCCTTTAAAACTGTATAGTTGTACAAATTGTATAATAAGAGAAAGAGCTGTGGGCTCTTGTGAGATGCACCTGAACAACTTAAAACCAACTGAGAGTCGGAGTGGATAACAGGCAACCACCTGATAAATGTTTTCACTTTTTAAAGCATGAAGTTTTCCTCTCCCAGCAGAATGACACAAAGGTGATGTGCTAGAGATCATTAATTAGAGAAACACTACAATTTCCACCTACCTAAACCCAAGTGGGGCCTTGTGTAACATGAGAAAGGCTCACATGGGGTTAAACTGGTCTACAGTATCTCAGCCATATTCCCCAACATCAGATGCACATGCTAGGGATCACCTAACAGAAGAGCAGAGCAAGGATACAGAGATGTTTTCTTACCTTTTAAAATGGCCAAGAGGGTCAAGATACCCACCGCAGAGGTCTGCAGCTCAGACTTTGAGACAGGAGGCTGTGTTCTAAACTCCAGCTATCAGCAAAAATTGTGAGCAGTGTTTTTACTTCTGAACTCATTATGTGCTAAATTCAAAATTGTATCTATCACAAGGAGCAGCTTGTGATTTTACAGTCCTTCCAAGAGTCAGAATCTCGCTACATTGTTTTCAAATCAGATGTGAGAGCTTTGAATTACAATGCCTAGGAATAAATTCAATTAAATGCTCTTTTTTGCATATTTTGAAGCAAAGCTCAGAAAATTCCCATTCTATTTTGAGCTCGGCATCTGACACTATATTCAAAAACCTGCAGGAAACAATGAAGCGTGCTGTAAGAGTCTATTTAATGAGCCATAAAATACAGCAGCATTCAGCACTATTTAAACTTTATTTTAGTAGTTTGTGTAAATTCTGGGGTTTAGCTACTTGCATGGCTTGACACCTGTAGAACAGGACTAGTAATAAAAAAGGATTTCTATATAGTCTTTTAATTGGTGTTGGTGCAATTACCTAAAGCTTTCTAATAAGAAAAAATAAATTATGCTGATTAATATAGCTTGATATACCCTAATTAATATGATTTGCAACACCAATTTTGCTTGACTAAAGCTTTTAGTAAGATCTTGACGTTTCTATAAATAAATAGGCTGTTTGCAGGAACTTTGATGACTTTATGCCAATCCACAAATAACAAAGCCAATCTTTTATCTATTTCTTGCAATTACAATTATTCGATATTACGTATCAGGACATCAAGGAAGGTACATGTCCACTTAGGAAGAATGTCCACTTTGTACAGTGACAGAAAGTATCAATAATCTATAAATATTTATTGAGTTTATCACTTTAGACCAGTGCATTTTGAGCACTGTCATGTTTTAGAGCTTATACCAGTCTGCACTGTAATAAATATATTCACATTTAAATCAGTAGTAAAATTGCTATTCACAGTTGGCTGGGTTTTTTTAATTAACAATTTTCAGTGAAACCCCTTCCCTTCTCTACCTCTAAGCAGGAATATCTCACTTCTATGGCAGTCAATGGGACACTCACAACAGCCTTCAGACCATGAAAGAGTCAGCCTTCAGGCTTTCAGCCCCCTGTGTATTTGTTTCAAGACAACTTTCAGGCTTTCAGCACCCTGAGATAATTTTCCTATTGTCTTCAAAACAAATCTGCAACAATAGGAAGTAAGTTCGTAACATATTTGCATATAAGTACAATAACTAGCATAAAATCCTAGATTAGCCTTTTATGTGAGAAAAAAAATAGTCTCTTTTAACTTGAGTAGTGAGTTTGGTAGAGATAATGCAGCTCTTTGGAGAGGTTCTTTCCCAGAGATAAAGCAGAGTTTAAAGTAGCTCTTACATCTTACATACAATTCCCTGTTTGTGCTTCTTCCCAAACATCCCTTTTCCTCAGTACAGGCTGCTCAACCAACACCAGCTCTTGTTTCACATCTCTTGTTAGCAACAAGTCGGGAGGAGGTAAGTTGCACTGGAGGCAAGTAGTGGTGGTTAGCTGTTCCCAGCCTCTGAGGAACTAAACGAGAGAATTATTTATACTGGGAAAGGAGGGAGAGGATAGATATGCTTTTTATAGGAAGCAGTGCTCAAGTATTCCTAGGAATTGAATATTTGGATAAAAGCAACTTGTAGGGTACAACTAGATGCCAAAACCATCTCCTGTTGCCTGTTCCCAGATCTCTTGCTCTTTCAGACAAGCATGCTTTTCAGCTGCTATGGCTGCAGAAAGCTTTTTTTTCCATTACCCATACATAGTTTTATTTGGGAAGGTGTCTAGCGTTGCCGCAAAGCGACATTCTCGCATGCTTCATGCACTCCAGGATGAAAAGCAATTATAATTTATTTTCCAGGTTTTTTCATTAGTCAGTGTTAAACATAACCGCACACCCACAAAATGACAGAAGTACAAAGGTCTGTGTACTGTCAGTCTCCATCCCATCTCATCAATGCATACTGTGATTTCATTCTATGTCAATTATGAGAAAAGCATTTATTTGGATTTTATGTTCATTCAATTTTTCAGATCTCTATCAGGGCCATGACCAAAAGCATAGTTCTGAAGACAAACACAACTTGCACTTATCTTTCTGTTGATGTAAAAACACTTCAAGGTGAATGAAAGCTAACACGCCTTCTGGCAAAATCAACAACCTTCAAACTTAAGAAAGAAAATTGTGCTTGTGTGTTTGAACAGTCTGTGGGAAGGAAAAGTGATTAAAAATAAATAAAGCAGAAAGATTTTTCCCCTACCTTTGAGTATTGTGCAAGACCCCTGCAGGTGACTGACATGATATGCTTTCAATTGATCACTCTGTAAGTTCAGATCTCAATACAGTACGTCTACTTATAGTATATAAGTAGAAAATTAGATCACAGGTACCTGGGGTTTTCTCCTCCAACCCAAATAATTAAAGAAATGTTTGCATGAACACAGCATTAAGAAGAGAGAAGTTCAGAACGGGACAAGCAAAGCACATCCAGAAAACTAAAACCAAACTTTCCTTTACAGGATGTTGACTTGAAAAAGTATAAAAACTCCCTCACAACCTCAGTCACTGTCGTCTCGGTAACTGTAAGACTGGCAGGGCTAGGTTACAGACTGCAAAGCTCAAATCTCACTATCTGGAAGTGTTCAAACCATATTGCTTTAATTAGCCTTAATCTGTTTCTTGGCTAGTCTTGCTGCCTTCTGGACAAAGCTGGATGTGGGTACATTTCAGACATGGGTACATCTCCAGGTATGGATAGCCCACACATCTGAATTTCCATTCTTTTTGTCTGAAACACAGAAGTTGTTAAAATAATGGGTTGTCACCAGTGGTCACCTCTCTGGTCCCAAAAGAATGAAGAGCTGGAAAAAATAGAAAATCCATTTGACCACCCATCCATTAACAGAGTGGTTAATATTGATTTGTTCAAGGCAAATAAGTTACAGATATCCAACCATGAATTAAAGAGAAAGGTGTTCATAAATTTGAGGTCATTTCCTCAGAACAGTTACTGTTTTTCATTACCGTCCATTGATCAACTTCAACTGTATTTAGTGGTGAAACAAGCAACACTATCTGTAAACCTTGCTAAGTCAATTCCATGCAGGAAAATTTCAGATTAATGGCCATAATATCAATAGAAACCTTCTAAATATTTTAATAAAAATAAAATTATTGGCAATCAGATGTTTTAAATTTTTTAGTTTGTTCAAAATCACCTTGTCTAAGGTACCAAAAATGTTTTCATCTTGGAGATGGGGTTATACTAGAAATGAAACTGCACAGACTTCCTCTCCATGCCTGGGGAAAACTAATACTGACAGATATTGGTACTATCGGTACAACTGCTGCCCTGCTGTTTTAATCTGTTTGCAACAGGATTGTTGCACAGTAGTCCATGGAAAATAGCTGCTGCAGTTTGCTGACTTTCAAATGCTTTTGGCTTTAGGTGGTTTTGCTGTTAGTTTTCTGTTCCTTTGTTTTAAAGCTGGAGGGCCAGTTACAGTAAATTCAGCAGACATAAAGAACATAAATCATAGATGACTAGCCCCTGTGCCAGCCTGGACAGTAAGTAAGATGTATTCTGACTACAGAATTGGCTACATTGAAAAACAAAATCTCCAAAAGTTATAGAAAGTCCCTAAAAGAATGTCATAATTTATCTTCTGTTATGCCTATACAAGTTGTTCTATGACTGCTTAAAAGAAGCACATAAATAATTCACTCTCATTAAATTCTCTCCAGCCAACATTAAGTCTTCTTCTTATATTATGGACCTCTCTATAATACTGACTAGCATATGTCACACTAAAGAGAGTTATTTAATCAGTATAAGAGATATTACCATCCTTAATTGTCCTATTGCCATTCTGATTTCAAATCTAAGCTGTAAATACTTTAGAGCAAGAATGAATCCTGTTCCTTCACACTTCAAGTCAGATATTCAAAAAACATATCAAATGACAACCAAATACCTCAGATTCATCTAGTTGTCAGGTAGCATCAATTTAAATGTTACATATCTTTACTCCTCAACCATAGTGTGTAGCTATAATTTTCTGGCAGTTAAGCATGGAACACCATCTAAAGAAGTAACAGGTATTTCAATACTGTAAGCTTAGTTCCACTTATCAAAAATATATAAGATACTTCAAAAAGCCCAGAGACAGCATAATCAAAGACACAGGATGCTCTCTATACCAAGGACCGCTAACAAACAACTCTTTTTCCATCAGAAGAGTTGACTTCAGGGTGTGACATAAATCCTTTACCACAGAGCAAAGGCAGAGATTGCCTGTTTACTATGTTTTCTTTGTACTGGAATAAAGGAGCACCAAAGGAAACTACCAAGTAACAACTGAGAAACAAAATGAGTTGCTCCTTCAGCCATCCTGTAGTTAAAGTGAGGAATTCATTGATGAAGAATTTAATGGATGTTGTGGCTTGACATAAAGCTGGATTCATTTGTGAAAGTAAAATACACTAAATGTTGTAAGAAACAATGGTATAACTAAGACACATACTATAATAAGCTGAGTAGAATTATTTCTACCTTTTCCCCTTCTTTGTCTTTTCTAGAAGGAAGATGCTGGCCCAGATAAACATGAGAAAAACTGTACTAGTTCAGACTAAAAGTTCTTGACTTCTAGTTTTCAATACCTGAAATGCATCTGCTACAGCTTTCTTTTACATTTTCCTTCTACTATTAGTCATTAGTCTAGTTCTCAGACCCAAATAGTTAGTGCAAAATGTATGGTGGGATGGGGAGTGAGAAATACAGCAATCTGAAGGAGCATTACATCTTCCACAGCGTAAATAACAGTGGCTGACAAAATTACTTCAATAACTAGCAAAATCATTACCAAGGTCCTACTTTTCTGCCCTAATTATGTATCAGGGTACCATACAATTAAAGAAATAAAATAAAACAAAATATTGTTCAGTAAAAGAATTCCAAGAATTCATTTTTCCTTATCCAGCGCCTACAGCTCCACAAGGGCATTGGGGCTTCTTTGCCTTCTGCCAACAGCAACTCCTCATCTAGCTACACTCTAGAGAAAATGAAGTTTTGTGACATATTTTCTAGCTACAAGAGGTTTATAGGTGCTAAATTTACATTAACGTATAGCACAAAACACCACTTTGTGAGTAAGGAGAACCTTTTATTCTTCATTCAAGGATGTTTCCCTGATTTAAAGCACTGAGTAAATTGTATATTCTCTTGCTCAGACACAAGTAAAACAATCATGCCACAGGCAATCAGCTTTGGAAAACAAATGGTTGAAGAAGGCAGCTCCTTTCATCAAAGAGCATCTTCAGTTCTCAAACAGTATTTCAGGGATGATCACATACTGAAAATATCTCCTGCTCTGAAAGCCTGAATGACATGTCTTTCAGACAGTTAAAAGAACAAAGCTATTCCTTGAGAGACCAGCAGCACACTCACACACAGAGCTGAAATGGGCAAGGAGGTTTTTAATGGGTAAAAGCATATAATGGTCCTAAATTACAACACACAAGGAAAATGTATTTGGGGTTTGTCTTCACTACCTGCCAATCTTCCCCTGCAGCTTTTAATATGTATGTGTCAGTTCTCTGAAGCTAAAACTGCAGTTAAACTGAAATACAAGTGGAGTTCCGGGCTGACCTACCAACAACTTTTGTGCTTTCTTCAGTGTGTTCTCTTAATACCAGATTACTAAAGTCTTAGTTACCTTGCAGCAAAAAAAAAACCAACCTTTTTTTTTCCCTTTTTCTCCTCCCCTATCCCCAGTAAGAACAACCCTTTGGAAGTAAATTAGTGAAGAACCAAACGGCAAAGCAGACTGCATTGTTACTACCAAATGGTGTTTCAAACACAGTCTAATTAGGTGGTAAAACGGACCAACATACACTGAAACTAAATAAGCAATTAAGTGCTGTGGACTGAAGAGTGGGAGAAGCATCAGTTATACAGGACTGTAGTGTGAGACATTTGGCATTTAGCTCTCTAGCAACTTATCTATCTCAAGGGAAGAATAAAATGAATCAGAGTAGAGGATAGCATCTTCAAACTGAAGCATCGTCATTTTCATTCTGATTTTCTGACCAAATACAGTATTGATACTAATTCTTGGTAACATAGTTAACTTCTGTACAATAGACGATTGCACTGATTTTTGACATTTTCAGCACTTCTCCATTTACAACAAGATTTGGTTTTGAGGCTTGGACAACTCCTACACAAAATAATACAAAACCTACTCTCTGTGTGTGTGCATATAAAGACTATTTCTATAATGAATTTAACTTCAGATATCAAGATGGAAGCAGCATAATGTGTTTCATTTAGCAGGAAGCACCTCAAAACATGAATCATGAATTTATCAGCCATTTACTCTTTTTCAACTTCCTCAAATTACAAATCAAGTCATATCTCAGAGTTATTCAGAGACAGAAACATGCACAATGCATACTCACAAATGAAAGCCATCCCTGCATGGTATACCATGAGATACCTATGCTATTATATCTTCAGAGTACTTTCATGACACTTCCTGTGTATCCCTGCTCCCTTAATTGTGCCTATTTGATTCCAAATGGACAATACCTACGCAAATTAATTAAACTCATGGTTGACCATTTTTAACACCTACAGTACAGCCCTTGATATTCAGTAAGCCTGCCCTGGAGCGGTAATCTTAGAAAAGGAAAATCTCACAGCTCTATGATCACATGCATTCATAATTCAGGTTACACTGTACATGGCACCAAAGTGGGAGCAAAATTTCCAACACCTTTGAAAAAAGTTTTATTTCCTTGAGTGACAGTCCTTATCATGCATTACTATCAGTGTCCCTATTAATCCAGACATTGAGGCACTATATGCCAACACTCACCACATTAGCTCTCTTTGCATTTTCAACATGAGAAGCAGCTTTTATAATCACACTTCTACGCTTATACCTTGATTACTGCATATACCAACATTAACTTTTATTCAATAATACTAACAAAGATAAGCATTTGCATACATGTAAGCTTTTATATAGCACAACTGCTGGCAAATAACAGGCTTCTTAAATCTGTGCAGTTCAGCTTGTCAAAATAGCAAGTGTTGAGAGTAACCCACGCTGTATCACTGTAATTCAGACAGATGAGTTAAACATGTACCCGCATGCTATTCTTTCAAACATACTTTAAAAACTGTTTTCAGATGCCATATGAATATTCTATGAGACTCTCTCAATAAATATTATTTAAAAGCTCTGCTAACTTTGCTAAGTACTTAATTGCTGTTAAAGCCTGATAAATGCTTAGCCCCAGTGAATAAGGCTGATAATTATTTAAGAGATTTCTGTGATTAACATGGTAAAGCTAACTTTGAAGACATCTCCTAATAAAACTAAGTACCCTCATGGCAGGTCTTTTCAGCATTAACCATTTCAAGTAAATGACTTCTGTTTAATAAACTTTACCAGGATTCCCCACAATTTGTCATTGAAGAAAGATGCAGAATTTCTAACATTACAGAGACCCAGCAGATATTGATGTCAAAACAATTGTGAAAGTGCTCTCAGATTCTTTTGTAATTGATTATGCTGTCCTGACCCTCAGCACCCATAAATACTAGTAAGTTATTTGATGCATGAAGGTACTGCCTTTTCCCTTTTCTTTGCTTTGAGAAGCTGCATGATTCTGATCCACTGCTGAATTGTGAATTTCAAAGAATTATGCAGAAGTGTATACTGCATAATTCCAAAACAATCTCCGATATTTCCGTTGCTCCTCTTAGGGAAAACACAGGCTTTACAGAGACTCTTGGCAATGAAACACATTCAAATACTACAGAGAAATTGTGCGCTTGAAGAAAAGCTTAATACCCTATACTTAAGTAGCAGGCATGACAGCTGATGTATGCCCAATGTTAAACCTTCCGTCATTATGAAGGTTACGATTACTTTTTTTCTACAGTATTGCAACACAAAAGGAAAGGAAATATTTTTTCACTTTCAAAAAGCTTTCTGTATTTGCATCACAGCTTTGGGAGAGAACTACTGAATTCATGAGGAGTTTTGTGGAAAGCTAAAAACACAGAGAAGGAATATGGCCTTTTCTCTGAAAGCTGCCTAATTTAGTACCGGTAGGTAACACTGACTTCCACAGACATAAAGACATATTTACTAAATGCTTATGAAGATCAGCAGTTTCTGTTCACACAACTTTTAACACTCAACTTCACCACATGATCTCCTATTTTCTCAACTTTTCACTGAAGAGTCACAAAGTATCTTAAAACTTTTCATTAAACCACTGAATATTTCCTATTTTTTACCAGAAGACATAAATCATCCAAGGAGATTCAAACCTCAGGCAAACCCATTTCAGATTTCCAAACATCTGATTTTATTCACTGACATATCTACAGTATACACACGCGTTTCTGTTCATATTCACAGTTGGACATTTGATGAGAAATACCCAACAATAGTTAACTAATGTACCACATAAGTGAATACAGTGCCAAATATATGGTAATATTTAAACCTTTTAGGGTTTATCATCACTTGATGTTGTTGCAGACTTTGGGGGGATTATTTTTTTGGTTGGTTGGTTTCATTTCTAAGGTACAACTGTCTTCAGGCTTAGATCTCTATCTCATCTGGTACACTGGGGTACAAGAGGCTCTGCCTCAACGCTCATTCTCAGTCAGAAAAAATCAAAAAAGCCAACAACAAACCACAAACAAATCTCAGTTAAATAACATGAATCCTTAAGGGCTTACACTGAATTCAAAAGAACAGTTACCCCAGCCTCCTCAAGCCCTTCATTTGACCACATCAGATTCAAGTCTCCGGGATACAGGTGATGGCTGTGGCCAGGGAAACAATTACTGTTTTCTCTCTCCCAGAAATTATCTATGGTAATATCAACTACCTTAGAACAATACACTTGGTACCACTCTTGCAGAGAAACTAGGCCTTTGTCTCTGATAAATTTTAAGTGGCATTTGGTTAACACAATACTTAGCAGTGTCAGTGGATGGTGTTCTTCACTGGGAATGAACAGCACCATGAGCTGTCCCAGTGTGGCAAAGTGCCTTGAAGCGATTCAAGGGAGGTATTGGCCAAGAAGTTGAAAGACACTGGTAAGATATAATTACCATTTCTTTTTGGCTTCACTTCTTCCCCAAGACCTCTTGGATCAGTACACAGTATTCCATGTAACATTTATCCACTCATTCTCTCTGTTTCTAAACCTAGCATCCTTTAATACCTTCTTGTGTTTCTACATAAACCAGGTAAGAAAAAATACAGTAGAATTAGCAGCAGATGACTAAACACTAAAAAAGCACCAGTATTTTATCCTAACTGAAAATAGAAGACTACAAATATAATATTACTATTAAAAAGTTAGCTAATAGAGGGAAAAAAAAAAGAAGAGCTGATACTTTATTAGGTGTACATGAAACAGCAGGATAAACAGCAGTTGAAAGGTACATCTTAAGATTTTGTATGATGTTTAAAACTACAATACATCCTAAAGTTTCAAGTATTAAGTAACTGCTTGTCTACTGTAAGTTTATAAATGCACTCCTTTAAAGGAAGAACCAATGTTTTCTTACTGAGGCAGCGCTGCTCTATGAAGCTCACTCCTGAGAGCCACAGTAGCTCAAGCTGTGATCCATGGGAGATGCCAGCACAAAAAACAATAGAAACCATCCTAGCAAAGGAGCCTCACGAATTCGTAAAGTTGGCTGGGTTTTTGAAGATTTCCAAAGAAAGTCATAGTTAAACTTTTTAATTTAAACCCAATCCTGACTGATGCAAGCACCTTCTTTATTTCTGTAAAATAAGATTTCTCTGCAAATGTGTGCTTGCTTTCAGGTTTCATTCCAAAAGGAGGCCAGATGAGCAGAGATATCTGCTAATAGCTCAGAAATGAAATGAAATCTTCAAGGTCAAAATAAAAGCCTTCTTAGCAAGTCATAATCCAAGTGAGCTATTTATGGAAGATGTATAAAATGTTCGACACAAAAGGAAAAACAAGACTTACAGGAAAGCACAATGAAAGAAACCATTTATCAGATTTCAGGAGTTTTGTCATCCAAGCAAATTTAGTTTTCTCCTGACTAGGTAGTGAGAAATTCATGGAAGGTGAAAAATTAAGCAGGGCTCAGCCCGAGCTAGCACAGCCATTGGGGCAATTTGTGAGAGAGGCAGCAAACTATACAGCAACTTCAGAAAGTTGTAGGGTTATTTTAAATCCAGCATTCACCACAGCCACCAATACCCGTTAATAAAGTTGTGCCTCAAAAGAACTGGTGAAGCAGCTTCCTGCCAGACTGTCTCGTAGGAAAATGTGTTCATTGAACTTAGAGCTCCGTTCTTTTGATTCTGTTTTGAGCAGACATTATTTTCATCAAGAACATACTATTGTTTGGCCAAATGGCACACTTCATATGTCACTTCTTATTATTGTACTCAACCAACCTAATCTTCTACATTTTATTTCTCATTTGGAAGGGGGGGGGGGAAGTAAAAATTACTTCAAACCTTGAGTAGTAATGGTTATATCTAAGAATCCATAATAACAGAGTCCCTCACTTTGAAAGGACAAATAAAAACCCTGCTACTTCCCAGTCTGCAGAACAACTCGAAGTGTAACTTTTGAAGCATGTGTTTCCATTAGAGGTGCCCTTCCTAGGGAAATCTGTGTAACAGAGGTTTTGTACACCTATTTACAAATCTAATAGCCCAGGCTAGGCAGAGGTTTCACACCAGTAAACCTTTGGTTTTCGCAGTGTCTCTGGTCTCCTGCTGTGATGAATTTTTGTACTGGTGGAAGACCAAAGAACCAGGAGAAAGAACTTGGGAGCTAGTCAACATTTGCTAGAACTGCCATTTGCAGGAGAAATGAAACCACAGTCTCAAAACTATTAACTAATGCTGGCTTCCAGCTGCGTCCTCAAGATCTAAATCCAGACTGAAAGTTTGAAAACAATAGTCGAATTTCCACTAAACAATAAAGCTCTTCTTTCATATTATTTTATGTCCTCTGAGCTAATTACAGCCTTACAAATTAATTCTAAATGCATGCACATGGCAGAGCATGTCAGCTGATGCTATACTTCAGTATACTTATTCAGATCAGGTTTGGAACTTTAAAAGCTTCACTCCTTGAGGATTATGAAATGAAATTGAAATTAATCACAATTTGCAAAATAAAACAGGGAATATTATTTTCCTTTACCACCTGCACAGGCTTTTTTCCTTCAACCACCTGCCAAAGCTAATTTTCTTTAGGGCAGCATAACTTGAAAACAGCTACTGCAACAGCAGAGCAGTACACTGCAGAAACACACAATGCGCACACTCCAGCCCTGTGTCAGAACGGTGATATATGGTGCACTTGCAATGTAAAGAATTGAAAGTGAAAACCACTTCCCTAACAAATAGCATTTCAACAGCTTTAATAGCAAGAATGATAGGAAAGCTTGGCAAAAAAGAGGTGCAGCTTTCAGTACATTAAAGTGCAGACATTTTAGGCTCCACTGTTGCTTCTCTCATTTCTAAACTGAATTTTTTACAATTTCTAAACACTGATGCTCAAATTAGCGAGCCACATTTTTTTCTTCCACAGCCATTTTAAAAGGTGTCAATGCAAAAACATCCGGAGGATTACTTGTATAACAAAGATGAGCTCCTGAAAACCTGCCCCATGAAATGACAGTACATGCAGTCAAAATAAAATATGGTGCATCCTCCTCACACAGTGTGGATGAGAAAAGAGAGAGTGGACTGCGATCACTTGATTTTATTAAAGCAAGTCTAGATAGCTGTTTCTACTGTCTTCAAAGTGACTGCAGCAAAGACATACTAAAAGAGGTGGAGCTCTCATTGTGGGGTTTTTTAACTATGGCTCAGTTTGAGCAACAGCTTCAGAACTGCTTTTAGCAATATTCTGTACACAGTAAAATCAATAGGCTTTAGAAAAGGAAGGCGAACTTACACTTCCTTTTCATCAGTATCGGGACAACATGAACGGTTTTGAGAAACTTAGCAAAGAATCATATTTTAACAGATTCCATATGTTATATGGTGGAAATTAGGAATCTAATTTCCTAATTTTTACTTAGGAATCTAATTACTAAATTTATATTTCATTTATTTATTGCTACTTGTTATTTTTCCTAATAGCCTGATCATAAACAAAATGAACCTGACCTGAACAAAGGAACAGCACTCAACATTGCCTTCCTCCTCTCAGTTACAAGCACTCAGTCTAGGTGTGAACTGCTGCTCGGCCATGCAGGCTGGATGCTGTATAAGCCACAAAAAACAGGAATAAATACCTCTTGCGGACTTCAGAGACAGAGCCATCTAACTGTGCTGAGGTGAATAAAACAGCCTGGTCAGAAACACTTGTGTTAACATTTTCAGAGTACCTTATGTGCTTAAGTTTAACCTCTTCTGAACGCACACATGCACACACACACACAGAAAAAGATAATTTAGCATGTTTTCTCAGAGACATATGCTCTGAACATATTTCCACAGTGATACTTCTATTTATGTCTTCTTATACAAAGTCACAGAGACATAAGTGAAGGTCCTTTTTAGGTTTGTTAGTCGACAAGAGGATAGTGACAGGTTTACAAAGCAAATTAACACAACGCCTACAATTAAAAAGATAAAAAAATCACCACTTGTTATTCGACAAAGGATGTTGCACAACTGCTTTAAACACGTCTGTATAGGTAATACAGAACTGGACAATCTTAGCCCATGCAAGAAGCAAAAAGACCCTCTAGAGGGATCAGTGCCAAATTCCAGGCTGCAAAGTCAAAATACATAAGCAATCGGGATGCTTGCAGAGAGTACTGAATGCACTGAATTTAGTGAATTATACATGCACTAATCTAAAGTGTCTACTTCTAAAATAAGGAGAACAAAAAACCAAAGGAACGTCCACACTAGAAAACATCAGCCAGAGCTTTGTGCCTCCGCACATTAAATCAGATTAGTAAAACATTAATATTAAATTAAGATAAATGATGAAACTGTAACACATTATTAGAGGTACTTTTTAAATCTTTCTAAAGTGTGTATCAGCATGAACAGATAGTCACTAAAGTGAATCAAGCATGGGCACCAATGCCTAGTAGAAACAGAGCTCCCTTTCTCTCCACTGCTCCTCATTAGGGGAATTGATAAACCATCTTGTAAAGTATGACACAGTCACAGTTTCAGCTATATCCAATAAATACTGGACATCAGTGACTTCGATCTCAATCCTGGCACACAGCAATTCAAGGATAAAAGCAGAAATTTGTCTCCACCTCTCCACATGTGAGTGTGCAACTTGGGTTTCACTGTGAACCACAGTTTCTGGGATCACACGTGTTTAGTGGCAACAATGAACACAGGCCATGAAACCTCCTCTATTTTCAGATCGTCTACAATCCATTAAGAATCCAGTATTTAAACTTTCCAGTTCTTATTTTTTAGAAATTACAAAGTCTATTCTTAGTTTTCAATCCAACTGTGAATAGAATTGTATTAAGTTATTTTGAGTGACTTGAACTTCTGTGATTTATCTAGCATTGGAGCGAAAAAAAGAAGTGATGGATAAAGCCAACAGCTTTGATCCTTATTTTAAAAGTAAGGAGCTTAAAAAAAAAATCATAGTAATATAATCCAAAATGATGGCACCCAATAAAAGAAATCATAATCAGGACTCATCGTATCAGGCATCATCTCACAGATAAAAATACAACTGTGCATCAAAAGAAAAAATAAAGGAAAACAAAAAACCTTTGGGCACGACAATTACAAAGACTTATTCAACAGCTCTGCCTTTAATAATAACACTCATTAGCATCAATGTTATTATTAATTACTTATTCTGTTTGCCTTCTATGATAATTGAGAAATAAAAATATCATGCAAAGTATCATTAATTGTCTAAAACACAGTAAACTTCTGCATGTTCTTTTTTTTGTTATTCCTGCTCCTTTCTGCTTCAATTGCATGCTTTGCCATTATTTTCACCTTTATTTCGATTTATTTAGCGCACTGTCAACAGTGATCATGCTACATGACAAAACATGTTGCCAGTGAGAGAGTGTTGATGGGGAAACGCAGTACCTTTGTCGCTCTTTTATTAATAGTCTGCAGTGCGTTACTCCCAGAGTGTCTATTAGTCCTTCTTGAAAATGCACTGAATTAGAACCAAAAGAATCTAGGAAACAGGGCTAGCCTTTTAGAAACACAAGACACTGACAACTGACTGCAAGCCTTAGACAGGTTAAAGGTACATTTACAACCTACATTTTGACATCAGAGATTTACCATCTTAAAAACAAAAAGACGGGAAATTAACAAGAAAATAAATGTTATTTGTTTTCCCCCAGAAGTTAACAACGGTGGAAGACTCCACAGCTCCACTTCTCCTCAAACATTTCACCTCTGCTGAAGTATTTGCAAAGGCAGGTGAGATCATAGTTTAGTTTAATTGCATGAAATGAAAGTTCATATTTGCATGAGAAAATAGAGACAGGTGAGATGAGTCCTCAGAAGAAATAAGCTACTACATTTGCACCCAAAACCTGCAGATAGGACAGTAAATGGAGTTTTCTCTTCAAAAAGCTGCCACAAACAGCAGCAAAGGATACTTCAAATACAACTCCTTTTTTTGAAGTGTACTCATACAGAGTAACTGTGCCAAATGCTGTCTGTCACAATTCACGTTAGAAACAAGGTTGTGTTCTCCTACATACATCATCATTGTTTCTACACAAGATTCAGTTTATTTCCCCATTTTCCTTTTAGAAGCCCTTGGAATACACGTGCAAAACAAAATCAGTAAAAGTTCCATAAGCAGCCTGTTTGCCAACCTCTCAAACTGTACCACATTAATCAGAAGTATATGATTTCACATCTAGCCTATAACGAATTCACTTTGCACATTTAACAAATCCCTCCATGACTGTATTACCATTAGTACTTATGCAGTGATCCAACAGACAAATTACACTTTACCCTGGACACATTCATGTCCCAAACTGCACAGGAAAATTAGGCTGCTCATGATAAAGTCCTGCCAATTATTTTTTTAATTTACTTATTAAAAATGAGAAAAATCCTCTCATACCAATGTGAAAAATTCTAAACTAGAAATATACCTCTCCCTGTGTCATGGTCTAGAGCTGGCTGGAAACTGAGCAGCACAGAGCTGCTGGCTCACCTCTGGTGGGATGGGGAGAGCTGGGAAAGTGAAACCCCTGGATTGAGATAAGAACAGCTTCATGACTGAGGTAAAGTATTACAATAACGACAGTAAGGAAAAGGGAAAAGAGAGGAATAAATCCCAATAAACAGAAATGATACCAAATACAATTGCTCACTACCCACTGACATCCAGTTTGACGCAAGCAGCATTCAGCCTTCTGGGTGACTCCCCCAGTTTATATACTGGGCATGACATGCTGTGGTATGGAATACCCCTTTGGCCAGTTTGGGTCCCGTGTCCTACCTCTGCTTCCTCCCGACTTCTTGTGCCCCTCCTCACTGGCAGAGCATGGGACTGAAAAGTCCTTGATCAGGGTAAACACTATTGAGCAACAACTAAGACATCGGTGTGTTACCAGCACCGTTCTCAGACTAAAGTCAAAACCACAACACTGCACCAGCTATTAAGGAGAAGTTACAGCTGAACCCAGGCCAGCCCATTCAAGAGAAGAAGAAGGGGAGGGAGGAGGGAGTAAACTCCACAGAGTTTGATAGAGTTATTTCTGTGATGCTCTTATCTCTTACCTTGCATATGGGTGGACTATTTAATGAAAAACAATGGTCTCCCTCATATTAAAGCCACAAAGAATGACCAAATTAACAAGAGCTAAAATACCTCCAAAGTGCTCTGATCATCTCATGCACTGTTTCCACCTGCAGCCTTACAAAACACCTCAGTTTCATCAAAACAGGCTTTCTATTTCTTAAACACATTTCTTCATTAGTTAATTTGTCAAAATTTAGTCACTAGTTAACATTCATAAAATCATGGTGATATTAGCATAATTCAAAGCTGTGGTACTGAAGGATACTGTGCTATTCATCATTTTGTAATTCTTCTTAAGAACACCAGCGTTGGGTACTAGCACAAGATTATGAAGAGAGCATATAGGCTATTTCTCCTTTCCTACATTCCCAGAAGCTTGTACTTATGCATGCCGACAGTTAGAGATGACCGCCTGATTTGGATCTCTTGTCATAGATATTTCTCAGGGTGCCAGACGCTGACCAGATTCCCACTATGAGGAGAGGACAAAGCAAGACACAGAATTTAAATTGTTCTATACAGTATAATACCCAAGTCACAAGTTCCATGGAGATATTTCTGATGATGTTTCTGGCACCTTCTTAGATTTTAACTACTTCTCTCCTCACTGTTTTTCAAATCAGCACCAACTCTTTGCATGAAGTGAAATTCTCATTTGCTCAAATTAATTCACGACGGGTAGCAGCCACCTAATTCCCTTAACTAATTCTTCATGTTCCGTCTGTAGCTGCACCATCTAATCTGCTCACTGCTTCTGCACCATAACTTACCTTCTAACTCAGTAACTATGGTTTCTCACATCTTCTCCTCGGTAGGCTCCCCTGTTTATTCAGCTCATTAGATTCTACACAATGTTTGTCTTCTGCTTTTGTCTTTTACTCTTATCAAGACTCAAACTTGCTCAATACTTCTTCCCTCCATGCACCATACACTCCATTTCCACACGTACTTTAATGCCATCAGTTCTGAGTGTTTCTGATGCTAAGAATCACATTTTCCTTTTGGATGACACACACAAATTCCAATTTGGTTTTGACTCTTTCAAATCTTTTCATCTCTGTCCCAGAGGTGAAATGAAAACAGCCAAGATCCAAGAATTTTAAATTACTTTTATTGGACTGTTTCCTTCATATTTGGAGTTTTGGACATATTATGAATTTTTAACTATGCATCACCAAAAAAAAAGTGCTTTCTCCTGCAATTGATACATACTCCAGAATACCATTTCCCTCTCTTTTGATTCTCTTGCACTCCATTAATCTACGACTTGCTGAACTGTATCTGATAGCAATGCTTCAAATACAGGGACAACATGCATTGTTCTAGTTGCAATAACTTAGAGCATTTAACTAGTCCAACAGATACATGTTGTCTCTACAATACCTCGGTTGCTTAATCTTTTTTACTAAGAAATACAGTTATGCAATACTTTTATGGCCTACAGATTGAGAGGTTCAAAAAGGAGACAAGTTAGACTGACTGGTATTGTGGTCCCTTCTTGCTCTTGGAATCCCAAACAGCAGAAATGACATATAGGATGTGAATTCACTTTCTGGAGAAATAATGTAGCCGGTCAAGTAATGCACTAAAATTTCCAACTATTTCCAGCAACATTATACTGAAGACATAATAATAATGTGATAGACTAATGATACAATGAGTGAGTCATATTGGCATTAGAGGGAAGACTTACATTGTATTATATTTAGTGCCAGAAAATGATACAACTTTAAGGACTAGAAAAAGCGTCACATTACCACAAGCTAAGTATGACCACAGTCCCGTAAGAAAGACTTAGTCTCACTATGAAAGCACACTATGGAGTTGCAGTACTGAGGACATGACACTTATGATGAAGAATTTTAGAGCGCATTAATTTCTATTAATGTTCAAGATTATTCAAAAGAGAAAGGTCACACTGATCATAATTCTTTTCACATCACAAGAAGAAGAGAAACGTGTAACTAGCACTTGGCTACTGGGTCACTATGACTCAGAAAAGAGGAATAAAATAGAGCCTTCTCAAAACTAGATCAAGAAATGAAATACCGAGAAAAGCGTGGGTGAAAGTCATCAAACATTTGAAATTCTGTAAGTTGAAAAACCACTGCTGAAGACATTTAAAGATATCTAAGTTCTTAATAATTTAAGAGTCACAATTTGATTTTCTTACTGCATATCTGGATACGTGATACCCATTAGGTTTGTGTGTCATGAAGTCAATGGACATTAAAATACAAAGATTATATGTTAAGTAAGTCAGCTTAACTATGCCTATGTGCTGGAGCAATGGTGGGTCGTGGCATTTCAGATTAACTGGCAGTACTGACTCAGACTTAATACGGACAACCATGAACCGTGTGACACAAAGCAAAGTAATTCTTCTAAAACCTCTAGGCTTCTTACCTAGGAATTCCTTCATTCCTCCACATAGTGAGCAGGTGTAATTGGACTGAACATTAGACCAAATGAACACACAAAACTACCCAGGCCACACATCGCATACATTTGAGATGTAAATGAAGCTTCTGTGCATTCCTAGATAAGTTGCAAGATGTTTGCCAGTTAAGAGATTAAAAAAAAAAAAGAGCATTTTCTAACATCTCTAAGGATGTCATGAATAATTTTTTTTCCCGACATGACTGTTACACCAAGGACCTTAGCATTAACAGCTCATCTGTAACATGTATGGCTATGAAATTCAGCCTGGTGGAACCGCTTGGCTTGTGCAAGTATTTTGTCCTTGATGGATATGCAGTGCAAGTAGAGGGCATTCACATTTTGAAGCTTTTAGGCATTAATCTGAGACACAAAAGTAACCAAGTCAAGCAGTTAAACATATGCTAAAGGTTAAGCGTCATAAAGGTTCTAGAAAAGAGAAGTGACAACTGTAGTACTGTGACAGCTCACTCTGCTAGACATATGTCAAGGTTTAAGCAAACATACGTATAGCAAAAATACAAAACCCTCTTATCAGTATATACAAGTCATTTAAAATATTTTCTAGTTGTAAGTATTACTCCACTTTAAAGTCAAACTTTTTGTTTTCTTTGAGTATTACAACAAGGTCTCCACTATCAGGCTAATAATCATAGTCTATCAAGCATTCCCAGCCTGTCTGTCTCTGCTTTCTGATTGCTGTCTGGTCAGTTAATTTCTACATCTTTTCAGCTGGCACTAATCAGGAATTAAAAGCTGCCATCAGCTTTGCTAGATACAGATTTCTACCCCTGGTTAGAAAGGATTTTCAAAATAGGCAATTCTTGGCCTTTTCTGATTATCCACAGAAAAGCTCATAATCCAGCCGCCAGTATTTAGGAAGTCAAGCAGTGAAATAAACAGTGTTGATTATAACCTACTGTTCTTTTTTTAAACTCAAGAAATAAAGCAAAAAACTCTTCAGCATTCTAATCCCGAGACATCTGGTTTGGGGTTGGGGTTCTTTTATTTTTAATTCAACAGGAGAATGGATTTGGGTGAAGATGAAAAGGGCGGGCAGAAATCCAATACAATAGCCCTTTTTAGGTGATATGTTTGCAATGGTATTTTAAGTCAAACGGTTTCTTTTGTGGCAAGTAAATAAAGACATTGCAGTCAAGTTTAGTATGTTTAAGATAGTGATTAAAGAGATTTTGCAGTTTAAATGGGTAGATTTCAGAGTAAGGGAGGGAAGGAGACCTACTAGACAGATTGGATAGGAAAAACAAACCTCATTTTTAGGTATTTATCCCGGTGACCAAGCTCAGAATAAGTCTTCTGACTAGCCTACAGCCATCAGAAGAAAGATCACAAACTAAGAATAATAGAGTAGTTGCAAGCTTGGATACTTTATCGTTTTACAATTCATCTATATATTCCTATTGACACTTTCATTAACACTGTTGGTTCTCAAATTTCACTTCTGTAACTGCTTTGTCAAATGGCAAATTTTGGCTGGAATCATGAATCAGGTGGGTTCACACAGCTCTCTTCAATATTCTGTCAACCCGCAGAGCTACTAAACCCCCCAGTCTTCTCACTGCATTGCCTCTGAATGCACCCGAATTGGCTTTTTTCTGTTGTCAGGAACATTGCCCTGTCAAATCACACAGACAGGACTTGGGACAAGAACCATGACAAACCACAGTGAAGGATCACTGAGGGTGGACAGGCCAGGTGTACTAAATTATATTATCAGGCAATGAGTGGCATTCCTTGTTCAAATGCATAGAGGCCAGTCATATTTCTATGGCTAGAAACAAAATATCAACTTCAAAAAGCTCTACGAATTTTATAAGTCAATATATTGCTTGCATATCAATAATGTCTTTTTACAAGTACTGTACCTTCATTTTCTTACAAAGTTGTTAATAACATCTATATGCTCATGCTGCTGTCATTGACATTTCGACAGTGTCTATGCTGCATGCTTTTTCTTTGAGCCTCTGCCTTTATAAACTCAGAACATTATTCCACAGATTTAATGAATACTTAACAAGAAGGTACCCTAAAAAACCAAAGCAAACCCCAAAACCCATAAACAGATAAATGAACCAACCACCTGTCTGCAAAGGATGCAAGAATCTGGGCAGATACGGCGTTGTACACCACAAAAAAAACTTCTGGGAATAAAATAAACTGACAACATGTCTATGTGCTATCCCACCTCCACAGTGAGGAAAGAAATGGAAATTCCTTTGGCTATACATACATAGTAGGTTACAGTACTGCACATGGAAGAAATGCAAAGAAAAGCAAGCACTTCAAGTCAAGCAACGGTGTGCAGATCCATTGTCTAAATGTGACAATGCAGAATAAAAACCAGAGAGGTTTGTGGTTCAGTAACAAACTAAAAAGCTTTCACTGTTCAACACAGAAGCAAAATAAAGAGGAGGTTAGCACTGCTTCTGGATTTCATGCTTTATTATCAACCTCACATTTGACATGAGAACTTGCCTGAAAGCAAGATAATGCAATAGGTTTCTTGCATTTTATATGTAGTTACTTCTTAATTCTTTTTTCTTCCAATTTCAGTAATTTGAGGAAAAAGTGGAAACAACTTTATGAGAGATGGGAAAGTTCTGTTGTCTATAGTATCGTCTGTGTCCAAGTTGACATGCACAAAAAGAATCATATTCTCTCAAAATGGTACCACCTATTATTTAGAGTAATGTGCCTTTAAAATGCCATATCTGCTATACAGTAAATTCTAAAAATTCCCCATTTCAAAAGTGAAAGATCATCATTTCTCCGTTTCAACACATTCTCCACTTTGAACCAAATTGACAAGCATAATATCCAAGATGGAGCAAAATATAATGCAAAATAGCCATCTAGCAGTATCCAGCAAATACGTGGGCATTAAAGTATACAAGGAAGGGTCAAGTACAAAATGCTTCTGACTGGAGTATCAGGTGGGAAACAATTTGGTTACAGATACCTAAGCCTGAAGAGAATTTAAACTAAAATAAACACATTTGAAGACTATCAGTAACATTGCCATAACTAGAGAGCAATAAAATTACTGAGAAACTGTTACATACATACAAAGATATATGCCTTTAAGAAAGCATTATTTTGAAAAGCAAGCTGTCAATGACATAAATACTATTGCATATTAAGCGAACCCCCGGCTGAGAGCAGAAGCCTCTAATATGCAGCTACACGATGAAACCATAAGCCACAGAAATATAAATATAGATGACCACTTGTGGATAAACACTGAAAACAACCTGGAAAGCAACTTGCTTCAGGGCATAACAAAAGCAATGACAAAACCAAGGTTGCATGCACGGCTTAATTGTGTTAATGAAGCCATTAGTTGTACTCTCAGAAAACTGTATTTTAAAGAGCACTGGAAAAGCAAAATCCTCCTCTTGGAGGAATTTCTCCTCTTGAAGGATGGCAAGGAAAAGCGAGCCTGTTGTGAAGCTGTAGTCTAAGGGCCACACACTCGACTCCTCATGTAACTACCAGAGAACGAAGGTAATCTTGTCTTAGAAGTTTGCACGTGAGTCTGAAACAAAAACTCTACTAGTTCTGCTGCCTTACTTCACATTAAGCTATCAGAACTGATCTCTTTAGTAGCCTGTAATGCCACATATGCAAGAATCTTGTTTACTTTGAAGGGAAAGCATTAGCTTGCCTTTGGGTTAATACTCCACCGTCTGAAAGACAGCAGTCAATGCTAGAAAAAAAAACACCTGAAGCATGATTCTGATACATTTCAGTTCAGTGTCTACAGGGGATAGGTGATGAAGAGTAACAATGTAAAATCATGAAACGTCAGGGCCATGATGGTCTTTAAACTCATCATATTCAGGTGTGTTATCTAGAGGGAGACAGAAAAGGAAATAATGACAGGATAATGACAGAAATGGACTGAAAGAGTAGCAGAGGATAGAAGAGATAATATTCTGTTGGATAAAATAATAAAGAGATGATCAGAGAACCAGGAGGAGGCTGAGTTGGTAACCTAGTGAGGAAAGTCATGACACTACTGCAAAGGTTTTGAAGCTGTATTTTCAAATCTGTGAAATAGCAGCTGTAACTGCAGGTATTCAGAGAAGTGATTCACTAGAGACAGAATTTCAGTCAATTTTGCATTTTTAATTAACAAATTTCTATTAACATTCTAACCTAAAAACTTATTTAGCAGGATAGTTCTTTCCTCTTTGAAAACAATCTGCATCATTGCTAGCTCCTATCTGTGTAATGTTAGCTTTAAGATTTGCACTACATAGAGCAACCACCAAAATCAGTAGTCTTGAATGTTTGTTATTTCTAATTTGTTCCCAATATTTGAGCTGGCACTTAAAAAATGCATTAAGAAGAGCACATAGCTATAAATTCCTATTAACATTAGCAAATTTCCTGCAAATAGCGAGTAGATACTACGCAACACCATGGTTGTGCAAAACCTGCCCTAAAATAAGAATAAGCACAATACATTCAGAACATTAATACAAAACTTTACCCATCCAACACAGCCATGCAACTTCACTGGCTGATGAAAAGGGAAAATGCTTCTAGTAGCCTGAAAGAGAATAAGACTGGCTTATATTAAATAAAATGATAGCCTGAAAAGTTTTCCTGACAATCATAAATGCTTCAACAAAGGAGTATGAACTGTTCCCAGAACTACAAGTGGTTTTAAAATGATGATCACTCGATAACTGAGAGAAAGGAACAGAAAGCACTAAAGAAATAAAAGGATAACAAGAAATATTTGAAATCACTGCTCGTATTTCCTTTTGTTCCTATGTGCTCTCAGACCTCAAAAGGTGAATGTGGTGTTGAACCCAAATGTATTGCTTTCTGTTTGGCCTCTGCTATGCGCTCATTATTGCAGGAAGTTTCACTTCACAATAGAATACCAATGCTTTTTGACTGTCACCCCTTGCATCTTAGTGTTTCATGAGGGTACAATTCTCCTCTTCCTTAAGCTAATTTTACACCAGTAAAATCCTCTTGATTTCAGTAGAGGTTGTTTTGGTTTTCCATAGCACAAACGCAAGAATCAAACCATCTTTTCTAGGTTTGCATACAAAAAAAATTAAATAAAAATCACATTTTAAATTGACTCTCATGTTACAACTACAGTACATAAACTATACTGCTTAGTAAAAGGGAAAATATAAGTTTGTATTATTTAATGTATCACACTTGGCTGGAGTTCTAGAGAAAGTGCCTCAAGTACAATGCAGTGCATCCCTATTTTATACACCATTGAACAGAACATCTACAAATTGCCCTGGAACTCACATACTGCCACAGGGCTAACTAACATTATTCCTGGGCTGTGGTTACTTCTAATGCTCTGTTAATCGTTCTGTGCTCTAATGTGCTCTGGAGGAAAATCTGCATGTACCCACAAAGTCAGAGAAGTCCCACTAATGAAATTAAGTGAAAGGAATATGATGTATTTTCGTCAATGTTGAGTCCCTTAAGCTAAACTTCGGAGGGTGAAGCACATGTATAATTCAATAGAAAAGCTTAATTAGTGTTTCTTTAAAATTACTCTGAGAAAGGACTAAAAGAATCAAAGTAGTCCATCAAGAATATTGAAAGTGTGGCTAAGTAAATCTATGATATGCTAGCATCACTGTACTGATGCACTTGAAATCTACCTGAAAGCTAAGTAAAGACATGTGACAGTAAATCAAATTCATTTCACAGAAGTTCTTTCACATGGCATACATGACAGTAATTTTAATCAAGGTCTGGCATTCATTTTTTCCTGGACTATTTTTAATATTATCTGATTCTAAAAATCCTGAAAGTAGAATATAAAGTGCGTTTTAAACAGCCCAGAGAGCGAAAATGATTAGTTTATTTTAAATAGGCTTGTGCAGGAAAAAAAATGCAAGTAACTCACATTTGCAGACATTGATTTCCAGCCCAGCCTGATGTGTGACTTTAATTGCTTTAACAGACCATTGTCTACAGCATGCAAACTTGAATCAACATACATCCCTCTTTTACGAGAAGATCCAAAAGCATATTGATTCAAATGTCATCTCTTAAATTGAGATAATCTTTTTGAGATTTCAAACTTAATTTCTTGATTGCCTCTAAGTGACATTGGTTCAAAAGTGTCATCAGATGAGTCAAAGTGTCCTTGACAGTTCTGACACTTTAAATAGTTGGTTTTGCACTGCCTGATTCACTGGCAATGGACTCGCTATCTGTAGCGCCATGTGGAACACAGGCGCCTTGATTCTGACCTACGTAGTTTTCATCTGCTTCTGAGCAGTGGATTGCTGTGCACCCCCGCTGAGCTTCAAAGTAATTTTCACTTTTGTATTTCTTAATTGTATGCTTTTTACTTCCTATCAGTCTCCTTGTGTGGCTTCCTTTGTGCTGCAGCCAGCAGGTGACACCCTGTACATGATTCCCTAGAGAGAATCATTGTCACTCCTGACTACTTATCCAGGGGCTGCCTTGTGCTAAGTTCCACTCCTGACTGCTATTTAATGTCCTCCATCTCATGCGCCACAGTGAAAACCAATTATCATACAAACAAAGGAAAAGTATTAGGTGTCTGATTTAGGTTTATAAACCTGAGAGTGTACTCCAGCGTAGGATGCACAGCTAAGGCTGGACTGCTGAGTGGTGCACCACGTACTTCAGTCTTCCTCCTACCAGCTTAACTCTTTACAAAAGCCACAAGCACTGAGCTAGCTTACTTGGAGCTACGTAATTAATGCAACAGCAATACTGGTCTTTTATAATCTGTTCTATTACCATGCTTCAGGAAGCCGTAATTCTGCACTTTTTCAACTACTTGAGCTCTGCAGGTGACAGGCACAGCAAAACCCTCAATTATTCAATGTCTGTGTTCAAGATGGCCCCATTTGACCTTTTACTTGTTTGTAACATTGCTAGCTTTTTAATCTTTAATGCATTGTATTTCCTGTGAATTCTCAGAAGACTTCATCCTACATGAAACTGACAAAAAAGCTTCTTGTAGAAGTTTTCATTTAGTTTCGAACAATGCATTTTACACTTCCTGGAGCATGACAGAAGTAGACAAGAAAGTGCCTTCAGGAAAATTCCAAGAGAACATACTTCCTATTATCCATTTTGCTCTTTTAGAAGACGTCAAATCTCATTGGTCTTTCTTAAATATAAAATAAAATAGCAATACTGCAACTGTGCAGTTCATCAATCCTAAAGCTTTGTCAAAATACGTGTCTAATCACAATAGGTCCTGTTCAGCACTCTTTACTCGTGACTTCCATCAGTCACACCTCCATGGGAACTCAGCCTGAGGAAGGAATGCGGGGTAAGCCAAGGTGATTATTGCAATTTGTTCTTCTGAAATACGAGAAAACCTAACGCTTTTTTTTGTCTTCACAGCTAAAGTTTTAAATGTAGATGATGCTGAGGCATTATATTCTTAAGAAGAGACTTCTGAGAAGTTAGGGACAACACACTCAAAAAGCCTGTGCCAGATTTTAACTGAAGCACAGCACTGCAGTTGTACTGAGAGACATTTTTCAGCTAAATTTAGAGCGCGGTCCACTGTTCTAAAGAGTGCTAGAAATACATCTCATTATGCCATACTGCATTTATAACTCAGCGCTGTTGCAGTCAAAAGATAAAAGAGAAAAACCTTATTTTTATAAGCAACATAATACACTACATACTTGACTGGAAACACACTTGATTTCTATAAAAAAAGCATCACTCTAATTCACCTTCTCTACCACTCCTGCACTTGGTCATGTCATTTCCTTTTTTTTATGCATCTAATTTGAATTAGGTCACTGTAATATGTTTGCCATATCTAAAATATGAAACCATACTGAACACAAGTATCATTTCTGGCCATGAAGACAAGATGCAGGGGAAAATCTAATTCCTGATTCTGGAACAAACAGCACCAGACAAGCATTTTGAATCTTCTTCATGTTGTGAATTGAGCTCCATTCATTGTCTCAGCCGCAGCAATAGCCAGTGGTAACAAGAAAGCAGAGGAGCAATTTACAGCAGAATAGACAATGTCAGTGTCTTTGAGCATATTGATTTAAGGTTCCAAAAAGCTTTCCTCCCTTCCTTCCCTGACTGCTGTATGACATGTGCGTTACCCTTCTGTGCTTAATTATGCCGTGAAAAGCATTAAGGGAAAATGTGTCCATAAAACTCAGCTAAACAAAATGCAAAATAAAACTGATACCTAAACTAGTTTCGAAGTCAGATAATACATGTCTAATTCCTTTGCCCAATCAAGTTCCGGTTAAATGACCCACTTTGACAGAAAAACTAACAGTTGCTTTCCAGTTTTAGCAAGATCATTAAAACTCCATTAGGTTATTTTTAACCTTGGTACAAAATACAATCACTTCATTTATTATTTTCTTGTCATCAGGGGCTAATTCCCAAGTATATTTTCTAGACTATAGATAGCATGACCAAGTATGTTACTCATTTCTGAATGTAGCTAAATCATAGTTACATTGGCATCTCAAGCCAATTTAGTCTGTTTATGTAAGCTACATGTATGTTAGCATTTTGAAACCTATCAGATGGTCTCTGTGGAAGTAAATATATATAACAGAATATATTTCTGTATATAAATGTCATATGAAAACTAACAAAGCCTCAAAACTTCACAGGAATCTGGGCAAGGATCATTGGTCCAGTCGCAGACATGGATCACATATTCCTAGAAAGCATCCTTACATCTGATGTACTCAGATACTGAGTGCAGCTCCTGTTTTGAGGATGGATGGTCGTAAAGAACTTATTAGGTTTCCCAACTCAGCAACACTCCTGCAAGTACTGTAAGGCCTCAGCTACACTGTCCACTGAGAGATAGACACTGGTACCTTTGAACAACTCCAGTGTATGTCTGCATCATCTGAATGTGAGTCCTGGAGGAGGGAGAGGGGAATTTGCTCATGGCATACAGCTGAACTGCTCTTAAAAACTGAACTAAAGATTTCCCACTTGAGTGGTTGAAAATGCATTCCTGGACTGGCAGAATACAAGGCCAGTTAAGAGATGTTCCCACTTTTGTAATCACCATATAATGTCACTACACTGCTACTTACTTTGAATTAAAATAACTGTTCAGCTATGTTAATTTATGACACTGGGTCTTTTCAGTCCATGATGCCAAGCATGCATTCTCTGTGTTCTGCTGAATGCAGACGAAGAAACTTGCAGTAACATTGTATGAGTAGATCAGACATAATGTGATCTTTTCCATCTGTCTTTAGGAACAGCTGCAATGTTGCCTGTTCCAAATGCCCCGAACAAAAGGTTGTGCGTTTACATTTTTTCTACCTTAACCATGTTTTAAGATACAGAATAAAACTCTTTACTTATAAGTGCAGAAAACAGATAAGGCAGGACCCTGACGCACTTTAACGTACCTGCTAGAACGGGAAACCACCCAAAGCATAACAGCATGCCTCCGCTTCAGGTCTAGGCAGAAGTCTAGCATCTTGAGAGGCGATGGAAGCAGAGTATGTCTTCTGGTGAAAGCCCATGTTTTCTGGGATATAGTATGCCTCTAGAGCTCATGACTCAAGTGTCACAGACAGCCTTCTGTCACACTGTAACATTCAGAGAGTGTGCTCACAGCAATCAGTGTACCTGACATAGCCGAGATGCAGTCTTGAAAGATCTCTCTGACGTGCATGACTTTGTGCGACTACTTGTACATAAATGCACAAAGTAAAGGTTGTGGGGTTTTTTAAGTACTTCTAATTGAGGTTTCCGATTCTGTCTGTAACTGTAGTTTTCCTAGATTATAAAACCTCAAACTGAACTGCATAGATATAACTCATGCTACCCGAAAAGGAAGAGATGAACTTCATGAAATAAAGACAAAGATAATTCTACCCAGCTGCCACGGTGTACATCTCATAAGTATGCGAATGGTATCTATTCATCATCTTTATTTTCTAAGCAGGTAGAGAAAAACAGACCTTAGAGAACATGGCTCAGCTGAGATTGAACCCTTAGATTTATTTTAATCATGAAAATTTGACAGACACTATCTGACAGTAAGTGCAAGTCAGACTTGAAATGGAAGTGATGCACTTCTCTGAATGACGATTCAGACTTCTATCTGGCATCTTTCAGATTAAAATGACCAAATTTTGCATTACTGCTTCACACGCACTTCTATTATCTGTAGGAATATGAAATATTTAGAAAATGGGAAGGCAAATTCATATTCTGTTCTCTTTCATTGTTATTTCATTCTAAAGAATGGCAGACTTTAATAAACATCAAGCCTAAACTTTTGTGGGGAATAGGTAAATTTTATTTCATATATTAAGCAGGGATTTA
The DNA here is from genome assembly GCA_032466535.1 of Forpus xanthops. Lineage (NCBI taxonomy): Eukaryota > Metazoa > Chordata > Aves > Psittaciformes > Psittacidae > Forpus > Forpus xanthops. Next base: position 51,085 of record JASSUY010054873.1, read on the forward strand.
GCATGATTTATGATTATCACAACTCAAAAATCTGTCCCCTTGCTTTGGAATGGATTTTATCGTAGATTCTTCAAGCTATAAGATTAAAACTCATCCTTACTTTCTCTGTTAGATGATTTGTTTCCCCACATTGCTCTCCAAAGAAGCCCCAGCTGCCTCTGCCAAGTGCAGACTGTTCTTGGACAGCAAATACCTTTCACAGTTCCTTGCTCGTTGTTCTCAAATTAGTAATAAGTGTCATATACAATTCTTTTTATACTTCAGTTATATTTCACATACTAAACTTGCACATTCGTATTTGCACACCATTGTCTACAGTTTAAAGATAGAAAATGGTCTTTAATGTCCATAAGTTGTCAAATTGGCGCTGCAATATTTTAGACAAGTATCAGAAACATTTGCAGAAACTGCTCTTGCATTTGACTAAACTGAGACTACTCAATAACCTATAAAATACCAAATTAGATTTATTGCTTATGGTTTTCTATTTTGACTGATGTAAAAGGAAAACTATACCACCAATTCCTTATAAGCACGAATGAGAGTGTAGAGAATTAGAAGAGTTAAGAAGCTTCTTGCCAGATTGTAAGAAGCTGGTATGTTTGACCCTGTTAGGAAGGTGAGAGAAATGCATATAATTAAGTTTTACTGAACTTAAAATTTCAGAAAATAGCTGTTTGACTGGAACCTTCTATTGACCAATGAAGCCAAGCAGAGTATTTAGCAAAAGCCACTTCCTGATGAGAAATTGGAGTAATCATGAAAAGAAGGTACATTTTTAAAGTAATGCCATTGCTTAAAAAAAAGGCTATTACTGCTGAGTAGTTAATCATGAGAAATTCAAGCTCTAAGGAAAAAACAATATGGCATAACAAAAAAATAACACAGAGGAGATGACGAGACTCTTTCATATTACTGTGACCTAACTAGGCATAGTCAGCACCATGCCTCAGCACATGGCTGACCTCACCTAGCTTTCACTATGGTGAAATTAATACGCCCTTTTACACTGCTTTTACCTCAGGACAGCTTCTGTATGCAAGTTAATTCAAGCAAGAAATATTTCGCAACAAAGAGAAACCTTTGATTTGGCTTCTAGACGATTGTGTCAAAGGGCCTGTACTCAGAAACACTGCTGCATTCTCTAGTTTATCTCTTATCAGGATTCATTTGTATGGCATGTGAGAATAGTACAATTTTAAACTGTGTCCTTGCTATGGAAACACAGCTAACGGAGACTGAAGACCCATAAGTCACAATATCCATTCTAAATATATTCAAACTAACACCAATGGTTTCCAAACTGTGAGCTCTTATGCCATCCAAGCTAAGAAAATCTATGAATGCATTTAACATACTGTAGGGATTCACACTCTTCCAAATAAACTGTTGTTAGGTTCTACAGTGAATAGCTTGGTTAACATTCTTTCAACAGATTTTGGGATGAGATTTAACAGATCATGCTACAAGTGAACGTTGCTCTATGTTTATCTACCACACTGCATATAAATACATTAGCAGGCCACTACAAGTTTCTTCTTACATCCCTCTGTCAGATTCAAGCATGTCCTCATATTTAGGTCTCCAAAGTGAAAACGAACATGGACCAATGTACAGCAACATGGTCTTTCAGGAATACCACACAAGTTCTCTTCAAAACCAGATCAAGATATCTCATATCTAAAACTGTCATCATCCACAGTACCTAATCCTTGCTCTCACATTTTCCAAGTACACATGGGCAATGTCTTGAGTGAATCCTTGCTCTTTTTGTTTGCTTGAGCATCACTTTATTTTAGCTCAATTTAAGATTTCCACAAACTGCTCATTAGATCCCATTTGTCCTTTGTTGGGATGACTGCTGAGGATGACCAGCAGAATTCAGCAATACATTAATCAGCTATTTTTATCCTTCAGTGGTATATACACTCAATTTCCACTGCTAAAATAGAAGACAACCTTCGTTTTTTTTGGTTTTTTTTTTTTTTCTTTTCTTCTTCTGCTTCCTTATAATCTCCCTTTCACGAAAAGAGGTTCAGATTGTCATTCCTATGCTGGTAATTCACTCCCTCCCCAAGTAGCAAAGGTAACTGACCCATCACAACTCCCTTGGATCAATCCACTGTCCTAGTCCCATCAAACTAGAAAGGTCTTCTTTAAACTTAGATTTACCCGGTTCTAAATTCCTGCCAGCAAGTAAGAAACCCCAGCAAATAAACGTAACAGGTGATTAACAAAGCGAAGCCTAGCCTTTAATGGGTCTAAGAATAGGCTCTTCTTGACTCTTGAATGCTTAAATTCTTCTAATGAAGCTTTTTTTTCCTGTAGACCTCTATAAACAACCAGTGAAATAAATGTATGTGTACACACACATCTCTGAATATTCAAAACCAAAGTAATTTCTGCTTCAAATTTGAGAACACAACTGCAATCTACAGTAATACTAAGTTTAGCTGAATGCAATGCTTCTTTACAGAAACACACAGAACTATCTGATTTGATGTAATATAAAAAATGGTATAATTCTCAGTGTACTCCGTACCAGTTTGGCATGTGGCTAAAAAAGATGTATCTCAGAGCTGTATAGAACCCTGAAAAATTAAGTACTTTAAAATAAATCAATATGTTATTACATAAAAGAGTGACAGTAATGGAGTCATCTGTAACTGCAGCCATTTCCATGACACTTGCATTTACAGTTAACCTCCCTGTCTCGTATTGCCTACCTTCTTAATGATAACCTGGAATGGAAGTCAGATAAATGGAGTTTTGCAAAGCTTTATGCATTGACCTTACTCTGCTTCCCCAGAAGTCAATAGTTGTGAAAGTGAAGGTGGAGTTAGTGTGCGTAGTTTTGAAAAGCCTGTTTAAGCACATGCAGAAGAAAGAAACTCTGAAGAACAGGCATGACCTCATGCTCTACCAGTGACACTCAGCAGCTTCACCTCCTGAGCAAATCCAGTCTCCTCTGATTTCCCTGTAAAATATGAGTACTCATTCACTACGATAATTGAGTTCCCTTGCTGTAGTCACTAAAAGTAGGTAATAGAGCAAGTTAAAAGCAGATAATGAGACTTCATCTGGAACTTCAATAATTTACTAAAATACTTCCATTAGTGTCTTCACTTTCTTCTTGTTATTCAGTACTTGCGATCACGCAAAGACTTGCTTTCAGATAAAACTCCAAACAAATCATCTCCTATAAAGCAATATTAAACTTTTGCCTCTGAACAAAGAAATAAAATATGAGATGTCAAAGCACAGTGAAGGACAGATGATTCGAAAATTTTAACCTATAAGATTTTGTGGCCAAAATTAATACAGCCAGATATGACGGAAGAAACCAGTAGCAGAGACTACTACACTGATTTCAGGGCATGTGCACTAACACCTATGAGCAAGAAAGCAATCTAGAGAAGGGCACTGGGGGAGGAAAAAAAGATATATCCTTAGAACTAAGCAATAATGAAAGAAAACTGGACATAATGAAAATGAACCTTCATTAATACAATTTTCCAAAATATCTTTTATTTTTGTATTAAATTACAACCCATACATCAAAGTGAGACATTAACTGCTTGGTCTGCTGCTAAAGAGCTGCAGATTGCTTCTGAATGAAGAAAATTGTGCAGGACTGCATTGCATTTGTAAAGGTTAGCAAGACCCTTTATGCTCTGGTAATGTCTGCTTTCATTTCCTAGGGCTTCTTCTTTTTCCCCTGTAGTTTTCCTACAGTGCAAAGCTGTGAACAAATACAATACAATACAACATATAGTATCACAAAGATGTCTTTATGGAATATCATTCTACTTCTTTGTTACTGTACCTTTTCCTTGGCCTTTTATTCAGACAATAAAAGTATGTTATTTCTCTAATCTAGAAGAAAACAAATGAGATGAGCCATCAAAAAAATAATTGCACCTTAGAATAAATTCAAGATGTGGCTTTGAAGTAATAAAAATTAGTCAAACAATTAACAGTATGAGTTCTTCTTGAAGGTTTACCAGAACACAAAGCAACCAGAAGTAATTTTATGTCAAATTATCCTAATTGAAACTAGATTATAATATAATTTGGGGGTAGTTTTTTTCTATTCCTTAAATCTCACATGTATCAGGACTACTCTGGAAGGTTCACACTTGAAAGCTCTCTCCTATCACTGTATAAGAGCAGCTTTACCATATCACTCAAACATTGGTAAACCCTGACATGAGAGGAGCTGCTTTTATGCTGAAAATAAAGTTCAGCTGTCAGATGCTAATTAGAATGTGAAATCCTTCTGGACATCACAATAAATGTGTTAATTATTATCTCATGGGATGGTAGTTTATGAGATTTGGGATGTCTAAGTCCAGTAACAGTAAAAGAGCAATAGACTATTTTGATAAAAGAATTGCATTACAGTGGAATTTAATTTGTTTTCCTGAATCATTCTCCCCCTACACAGGAAGAATAAAGTAAAAATTACTTAGCATGCATCAAAATACCTGGACTTTACCTAAAGTTGTGCAAGCCAACACGTTTCTTCTGCTTTTCTCTGACATTTTAGGAGTTTTGCGACTTAATTTGTCCATTTCCCATCTTCCTATCACCACACTTTCAAATTCTACTCCCACATTTTGCGTAAGAACACAACCACGCTGCTCAGTCTTCCCAAGGTTTCCAGGAATGGAAATAGGCAACCAAATACAATATTCTCCATTTACGTCCCATCTTGGAATTATGTACTGACAAATTATCATTCTTGGTCCAGTTTTTCCAAAAGCAGTCCTGGTGGCATAATCCGAAAGGAACATGAGCTCTTTGAAACCATTGACTCAATTTAAGCTTTGACAGGAGTACTTCTATCTAGCATTTTCTGAAACTAAGTCACTATTGGACTGCTTTTCCTGAAATGTTTTGCTGCAAGTTACAAGTAGCAATAGAGGAATACAGCTCAAGACTACATTTTGACTCTGACTTCTCTTACAGCATTGTGTGAACTTTGTCCGGTGATGGAGGGTGGCCAAAGAGTCTCCCTGAACTGATTAAGGCTTAACTGGCTGAGCTGAATAGTGAGGTCAGAATGCAAAGTGAATGGCATTAGGTTAGATGCTACCAAAGGAAATAAAACCATGCATGTTGCTACCTGTGAACTTTGCAAACAAGAAAGCAATACTATCCACACTGTCTGAAGACATTTCACACTTCCTCCTCAGGCACGGCTTTGGTATCCTGGAATGTATCAGGAAGCACCGCATGTTGTCTGCTGGCAGTACGGGGGCATCTGCTGACATAGCAAATACATGCTCTCCAAAATCTTTGTTCTTTTCTTCTTTGTAAATATATTGGTAACAAATTATATGCCCATATAAACAAGCAGAATGAATGCACCTGAATCTTTATCAGCTTACGGCAATGTGTAAAGGAGATTTATCAGACTGATGGAAATACCCATATAAAAATGACATAATGATGAAAAAGTACCTCAAAGGTAAGAAACATGTTCATTAGAATATAGCACGTAAAATGTTTCTTCCCCAAAAATAAGAGAAAATATCAGAGAATTTAAATTTTCTTTACACCGTATAGTTTACTAAAATTTCAAACAACTTGTAACAACACACATGCAATAAGCATCTAAAAATTAGAGTCAATGGAGGTGAAAATATCCTAGTACAATACTTCTACTCACTCTGAAAACTCCTCTCTATGTGATCTATCATCTAATTACATCAGCTATTTCTGACAGTACATACGCCTATAATACTGAAGGTCATAGCTTCAAAATCTTCTCAGCTGTGTGAGCCCTAGTATTTAAAATATTTTTTGTATTAGATATCCAAAACCATCTTACTTAGCTTTAGTTATCTAAAAGCTTAGTGTTCATATAGTTTCCTCCTGCAGTACATAGAGGAAAGACTGCTAGTGACTCATTTCAGATTACGCTAGGTATTTGAGACAGCTATAGCAGATGATTCTCTAGGTATGTGTCTTCCTTCACCTGCTACAGAAGAAATGGATTCCTTCCTAAAGCCCTCATAAAAAGATGGTATTTCTGCTGCCTTTATAGGCATTCAAAATGGAAGCTATAATCACTTGGAAGAAATCACTGTGAGATTCTAATATCTGGTTTCAACATCCACCATTGCACAACCTGAAGTGAGTAATAAGGCTGCATGTGTTGGGCTTATTCTCCCTCATCAAGCTTGTGCTTCAGCTCACTGAGACCTGATACAACATATTTACTGATCCAGTATGTCAGCCAATCTGTTCCGATTTTGCAAAAAAGAATTAAGTAACCCAAAGATAGTAAAAAGAAAAGGAAAACCGTTATCTCATCCCTTTCCAGCATTTTTGCTACTAAAATATGTACAAAATGTTGGCTCGTATCAGTGTGAGGGATTCGGTACAATTCCTGCCTTGGTGAGACCACACCTACACCTGAAGATGGACCATGCACTTCATAAACACACCATGGTGTACAACCAAGGCAGTCCTGAATTAGAGCTCTGCCTTTCACTAAGAAAACCCTACTCATCCTCAGCAAGACTCCACAATGAAGGGCTAAGAAATCCAGTTTTTCTCAGTTTTCTCTGCCATTTACTTAACAAAGTGGTGTTCCATTTTCACCCGTCTGGTTTTGTATATCCTCTCAAAACTTTATTCCCTCTCACTACCCTCTTCCGGAGGTTACATCTGGTGTAGCGCTGACCTGTAAGGCTTTGCAGTTTACATTTCTCCCTGTAATTCAGTGGTTCCAGGTTGATCCAACTGTAACAATTTAAGCTGGATCAACCAGTCTCCATTTCAAAACTAAAATTGCTCTTAAGCTTTTCTCACCTTTTTTCTTCTTCTTTCAATCTCCAGCTAAGGCAAAAACAATTACAAAGAAGAAAATCCATCCGACGCCTACAACCACACACAAGTCATGGAACAGAAACAGAATGCCTGTAGAATGGTACAATACATTCAGTTCTGAATTCCCATCACATAAGATTGTTTTGACCAGTAGTGGAGCATCCTGCTCAAGCTCCTCACTCCCTGCCCTACCAAGGTCAGGATCAGATGCGTTTTGGTGCCAGATTAACCAGAAATAAACAGAAAACAATTAAACAGTGAACAGACTAATAGCTCTTTTTTTTTATCTTAAAAAAAAGAATTAACAATTCATGAACTACTATATGAAATTAGCTTATGGCAACTTTCGGTTCATTGTACCCAACTTGATTCCTTCACTCGTGGAACCTAGTAGTTCAGAGGTGAATAAACTGACAGTGATTAGTCAGAAACTTTTTCCTCTGGAAATAATCCACAAAACAGTTACATTGAAACCAGTCCCAGTACTACAGAACTCCTCTGTTATACAGATTTACCCATAAGGTTGTGACATCCATCGGTAAATTCTGATTCATTAACAGAATATTCTGTATTTGAATATGAAAGAACTGCAACTAAGTTTTAAATTATATTTTGGATCAGATGAGAAACGACTGAATTCAAGGTTCACATTTCAGCACACAGAGTACTAAACTAAATACCTCCATTAAATACAGATCTACATTCTTGACTTGAAGTCTTTAAACTTGCCTGATGGAAAATAAAGAATAAGCGGCATTTTTCATCAGGATTTTATCTTGATAAAAAGTCCCTTTTGCAGATATATTTGTTATTCATTATGTTCCTGTAACAACTTCTGCATCTCAAATGTTATCAAACCCTGGCAGAATCGTTTCATCTTAATAATATAAAAGTAGACTTTGTGCTCTCAACCCTATTCTGTCCAGATTATCAATAGGAAAGGTTTGACTGACACAGGGAAGGGGAAACCAATTCAGATTAAATCTGAGAGGTTTTATTTGGGCTGGTTTCACAAGGAGGAAAGGTTATCTACCTATTCTGACAAATGTCAGACATTTCTGGCCACTATTTTTTATATAGACTATTATTTTCAGAAAAATAAAGCTTAGGTGGCTCCAAATAAGTTGTGCATTTCGGTTTTGACGAACACCTTCAGTTCATCAAGCAGCCAGTTTCTGTCTTCCACTCTTTTTCAAAGGGAACAACAGTGAACAAGTTATTCAGCCCCCTCCCAGACTGACATGTTCGACATTATCCAAACCAACTACAAGGGATTCCACCAAAACACATAAAACAGCAGTTGCTTTTTACTGGTTTTGATTTCATTTCCATCTGATGTCCACCCTAATTGTATAACTTTTGGAAGGTAGTGATTCATCCTTTCCTATAAGAATTTCCCATGCTCTTTAAACATTCTTTTTCCTAATGCCAGTCGCACCTACTGAAAAATTCGTAATCACTGTACTACATACAGTACAGTCCTGTATTATTACAAACTACACTGTGGGGTTTATATTACTCAAAAATAACTTTAGTATAAATACATATAATGTAAAGACAAGTATCACTCATGACTAATAAACAATGAACAATCAGATAAAGTTTCCATTACAGTTACATTTTGGACTTCAAACAGCTTACAGGTCTCTCAATACAGTTTTCCCTTTCTTTATTCCAAAATGTTCGTTTTCATTCATTTCAATGCAGAACTGAAACCCAGGAAGTAAAGTCTAAAAGCTAAGATCAAAAGATCTCAGCAGTCTAATCTTTTTCAATTGACTTACGAGTCACAGAACAGGATACAAGTACTTGTCATATAAAATACTTTTTGCTACCAAAAATTCCAGTGCATGTAACATGCATTTGCACTGGTTCTGCACCCAGCACTGAATCATTTCAAACTATTAAACAGAATCTGAGGATTCGGCTTACTTCACACCTTCCATCAAATGGGCAAACAGCTGTAAAACCCCCCAAAAAACCTACTTCTCAAAAAAATAAAACAAAACCAAACCAACCAACCAACGAAACAAACAAAACCAGACCAAAAACCAACCCAACTCCCAAGTTGTCAGATCAGAGCTGCCTTTTAGGCTATCTCAAAGCTTCAAAATCTTCTCGACCTTTTGAATAGACACTTTAACAAAAACCTATTTGCAAGCAAGAATTATGTCCTGTCCCATGTTTGTGAATTTCTCCTTAAAGGGAATTTCATTTCACCTCTTCTCCTGATCCATGGAGATCTCTTCACAGAGAGAGAATGAATTACCTTACATGAGCCATCAGTGTACATACTAAGATTTGCAGGACTCGATAAATTACATGATTTGAGCAACCTGGCCTAGTGGAAGGTGTCCCTGTCCAAGGCAGGGAGGCTGGAGCTAGATGAGCTTGAAGGTCCCTTCCAATCCAAACCATTCTGTGCTTTTAAAACTAATTCTTCCCTCCCCCTCCCCCCTTAAATACAAATATGCTTATTCCTAAAGGGACTTTAATGACACATGAAACAGTTTTAACTTTGAGCAAAGTCACTTTCTTTGTAGCATTCTCTACTTGGTCAGTGAGAAAGAACAAACCCTTAGAACTTTTAACATGTACAAACGGATTGCACAAGCTGATTCTGTTTGTGGTACAAGTACAGAGCACACTCAAGTACTGAATGCCCTCTGAAAACAAAACCCCAAAGGGACTTTGTTTTTTCAATGATATAATTTAGGTTCTCCCATCTATCTCAAGAAGAATTATGTTCTTCATGAGTAATATTATTGCAGTTCATTCTGTGAAACTCCACAGTTATCATATCCTCATGTGAATTTAATAAAGCTTAGCCTTAGCTGCTCTTGAACAGCAGCCAAGCATTTGATTTGTTCTATTTCATTTTATTCATTTATGTGCATCTTGCGACCATCTGGAATCACAAAAACAAACAGTTCAAGCAGTTAATGTGTTAAAAAGGGGCAATAACATAATGAAATATTTTCTTCCAATCCCCTCCCCTCTTTACCCTGTTTCTTTCATATCCATTTCAGAACTCATGTCGCCATTTCCTAATTCCAAAAAGACTTTCTGTTAAGAGGATTGTCAGGACAGATGTTGGAACCCTTACACAACTGAGCACGTGCCGTCTTACCCACGTTCAGTGTTTCAAAGCCAGAATACTGTAACTACTAAATCATGCTTGGTAGCTGAAAGCAAACAGATAATTGCACCACTGTACATCTTGCATACAGAAAACATCAGAAGAATATTTTTTCCCTCCAACTGCATTTTCTTTTTTTTTTGTTATCGACAGAATTATTCTGTCATTTCTGTCTGCTTTCAACATCTAACCTCCATGACAAGTTTCTGAAAAGGTCTGATTCACTCATTACTTTGAGTGAAACCATCATGACTATTGTCAACTTATCAGTGTTTTCACTAGTAGAAGCAGATGGAATCAAATTGAAAACCCACAACATATTTATAAAATAAAGACAAATACAAAAGTTGATGAGCCACACAAATGAGCAAAAGACAGTGTTCTTTTGGGCTCTACCCTAAAAATCCATATGAATAGATAAATTTAAATGATTTACACCTATAAGTTTGATTCATGTGGATATTTACGCTTAAAAAGTGGATCCATAAAAGCAATTAATATTCTGATTTCCACTGAGACAATTCCATACTCGAAAATCCAGAATTATTAAATATCTGAACTGACACAGAATCACAGAATAGTTAGGGTTGGAAAGGACCTTAGGATCATCTAGTTCCAACCCCCTGCCATGGGCACAGGAGTGTATTAATCTCAAAATTCCAAGAGGATTACAGAAGTAGGCTAAATAGGAAAAAGTATTTTATTGAAAGTATTGACATGGCAGAGTCAAATTCTCCAAAATATGCTTGCTTTTCAGCATTAGTTTAAAATTCATTTACAATTAGCAGCAATATGGAGCTGCACAAATGAAATAGCAGGAGGATACAATATACAACTGCATTCATTTAAACAGAAAGACTGCAAAAAAAAATGAAGGCTGAAGAAGATGAAGACATGCGTAGTGAAGCATGAGGAGACAGCTGAAGACTGTTCAATATCTAGAAATTAAGAGGAAGATGGAGATACAGACAGAAATAAGACTAAGTAAAGAACTTATGCTACAGCTTCCTTATGTGAAGCAGTTCAGTTTTCTCATTCAAAACAAAGCTATTTTTGAGCTAAGAAGGCATAGCAGATGACCGACCACCCGAACATGGGAGAGTCTCACTAGAGCTGACCAGAAATTTGCACGTTATCCCACCTTAACTTTTCCAATTGTGATGCCAGGAAACAACCTTCTTCTTTGAAAGCTCACAATGCAGTCACTAGAAGTACAATCAGGCACATATGCTGTCTGGGATACAATGCACACTTTTGTCAAAGAAACAGAGAGATGCCTGAAAGAAAATGAATGACTTAACTACCTTAATGACTTCTGTTCAAAACAGACTTTGTTAGGTTTTCTCTAAGGCATCAGAAAAGGTTTCACTTGGTATTCAAGGACTTCATACCAATTTGTAAACTATGTACGTGCTCTTTCAACAGAAATTAAACACAACAGGGGAAATTCCAATAAAGACATTGAAGAGCTTTTCATCATGGGGGTAGTCAAACTGCAACTAGTTTTCAGAAAGATTGTGGAATCTCCACCCTGAGATATTCTGAAGTCAACTGAAGGATGTCCATAGCAAACCATACAACAGCCATAGAACTTAGAAATTACTGCCTTTTGAGGCAGTAACTTTGAAGGAAGCCTCAAGCTTAATGTTTTCCAAAGTAGTGGGTTTGCTGATTGTCCCACATGTGACTAAACACCAATCTATTTATCTGTGGTTTTAATTATACACAATGTAATTTTGCTAGATTAAAATAAAAATCTGCTTTGGGCCATTCAAAAAAAGGCATTCAGCCATGCTACTAAACAGCAATAAATATCTCCAAATATTCCCTTATAGAGAAAATAAGAATTTTTAATGTATTAGAAAATTGCCTCCTTTTTGTGTGTGTATCTATGCATGATGCAGTCCTATGATAAATAACGAGTTTAACATGTAAATATTTAGTATGAAGAACAAAGAGCTACATAGAAGCTATGAACTCACTTCAGTGTCTCTAATGAGACATACTTCTGGAAAGTATTACATGTCCTCATTTGAAAGAACAGCTTACTGCTATTTTGGGGCAGGGAAAAAAAAATGAAGGATTTTCTTGTAGGATTTTTGGTAAATCCATTGTTCCCACTCTATTTCAAAGATATTACAGATCAAGCTGACTGCATGGACTAATACAACAGCAAATAGCAACAACGCTGATCACCGCTGCTAATAACAGTATATCAGATAAACCTTTACAAGAGGCAGCAGCTCTCACCGAGTTCTGAGCTTAACACAAGTTGGGAGAAACATTTCTTCTATAATTTGTAGTGGGTTTGGCTTCTAAATTTGAAATCAATAGCAATCAGAATCTCAGCAGGCTGCAGAAGTCACTGTCTCCTTCCTGTTAAGCTTGAGACCATAATCCAATGTTTCCCTCCACCCTTCAGGTTTAGTTTACAAATATACTTATTTAAAATAGAAATGCACTTCCCAGCTTTAGTTTGATTTATTGGTGTGTTTGCTATAGGGAGTTTCATCTTAACACCCCCAACACCAGGTACTTTTCAAAACAGAGGACATGAGGTAAAAAATGCTTATGCTTTCATGGTGCATAATTCTAAAAAGTCTACACATAGATTTTATAATAACTGAATACTTGCAAAAAAAAAAAAGTACTTGCTTTTTATGTCTTGTATATTGCAAGAAATAAAAATGTAACAAAGCTACAAGGCAGTTTGTTGTTATACAAGAACTATAATTTTACCTCAGGTAAGTTTAAAAAAGGCAAAAAGGTAAATCATACCCATAACTTTTTGTATCAACCTTAAGAACTGAAATAGTTTTCATCCAGTTCATATAGCAAAGAAAATTGTACCAGATGATTTTCAATCCTAAATTGCATTTTTTTTCACTTCCACTTCAAAATGCATTAGTTTTCAAAGGGAGAGAAATGGAATCTCGAACAAACAATAAAAATCAGTCAACAATATAACCAAGACGTCTTACCTTACAGATATAATAAACCTGATATGAATCAGACTTTTCAATGCAGATATGGACACAGACCCATGCACTCGCATACATTCCATGTTAGTAGGCAACATTCTGCTACTTGTAGCCATAATAATAAATCCACACTAATCCAATCAGGAAATTATGCCAGAATGTGACTGAAAAGTGCATCTGTAAAGGCCTCTGACGTGGCACTTGAGATTTTGACAGAGCTATCTCATAACATGAAAATTAACACACCAAGAAGATCTTACTTATCTTTCATCCCATTTCTATCCCAATATAGCCTAGGTCCTATGCATGATTATGACCTCGCTTATGCAGACCCTGGTACCTTTGGATAGATAATCACGTAAGATATACAGCACTGAATAGAGTCAATAGGTATTTTTTATTTACCTGGAGGGCAAGAATGGATACCACTGTTCTACTCCATTAGTTTCTTTCAAACACTTTAAGATGCTTTCGTTTACCTCAGCAATTAAGATCTTAAACGTCACCTTATCAAAGGATCAATCTAAAAATACAGAGCAATTTCAGTGTCAACACCCAAAAAAAATAAACCACCATACCACATGTAAGTTAAAATGTCCTCTTAACTTCATGTCAGATCTTCCAGTACAACTCCAACAATGGCACACTCCCAAATATGATGGAAACTTTGGTATACCATAAAATTAAAAATATTCAGATTTATTCTTATAAGAAGCTCTTCCAGTTCTACCAGAAAATGAACTGTTATTTTGTATTTGATTGTGATCAGTTTATATTTTAATTTTTAAAGTGTTACTTAATACAAAATAACAGTTAAAGAGTTCATGATAGTATCTGGTTAGAAGAAGAGGGTTTTTTCTCCCCGTGAATTGCTTCTCCCCATAAAGTATGACTAAGTCATGGAAGACATATTTTCATCAGTATTTCCAATTACTCCAATACTCTAAAAGGTCAAAGCAAAGAAGGCTCCAAATTCCATTAACATCTTTGAAGCAATTTGTCTTTGGGTTGTTTACCTGAAAAACACATGCATTAGTGTCTGGTCAGGGCCAGATTTTGTCCCCAGTTGTTGCTTTTTAATAGAAGAGAAAGAGAGAAAGGAAGAATCCACTCATCAATGGTTTGATACAAACGCAGGGAAAGTATTTTTGTGGGGGACAGTTTATGACTGAAGTCTTTCAGATCTATATTCATGTCAGTGTGCCTGCATGCCACTGATGCATACAAAGAGAAGGGAGGTTTTTGTAAAGCCTAGACAATAAAAAGGAGGAGATTCTTTTGAGGAAAGGGCTTAGATTCAAATTTCAGGTCAGAGTCTGGTGATCATATCATGAAAGAAGTCAAACAACATCACAGCCCAGAAAGTAACAGAGGGCATAAGCAGAGGGCAGTTCATCCACCTGACAATCATGGACATGTTCTCTTGGCAGGGAAAGGATGAAAACCCTACTGAGGAAACAAACTGAAATTCCCCACAAAACTCTGAGCTGCCATTCAGTGATAGGAAATCAAACCTCCTATCTTTGGTATCATGGTTCAGTTTTTACTGGAGGTTATTTGGCTTCAATGAACACCGTTTACGGAAGCAAAAAGCGTGCGAACTAAAAATGAATAAAACCTATTTAAAAGACTGCAGAAAGTCAGCAGTATACCTGATAACAGCTACTTAATATCCATCTCTATGAATATAAGTAACTGAACTTTATTTACATGTGTATTTATGAAATAAGCAGAGACTCACAATTTGGAAGAAACAGAGATATGTCGTTCTCATGACATTTTCAGTGGCAAGATTCAAGAGAACAACTCCATGTAACAGAAAAGAAAAAGTACTTTAGAATAGTTGAAGACAATATAGGAATGAGTAAAACTGAAACAGTGAAAGAAAACTACCTACAGTTCAAAACTGTACTTACCATACTGCATCCTAACCTCCAAGTTATCAAGAGCCACTTTCTAGTACAGTGCAAAGAAAACACACTCTCAGAGGGGAAGACAGACCTTTCCAAATCTCTAATTAATGTGGTCAGGTGTAAAACTTGGCGTTTGGCTATCTTAGCAGATATACTGGGTACTTAGAATATAACTGTTAAGTATGTGCCCAAGTAATACATATTGCTATAAACTTTGCTAACTGAATGTGATAAATGCCTATATACACCCTCATATTCTTTCTTCGTGTACACATGCATACAAAATACATACATACACACAATACACATATTTAGCAGCACTATCTTGCTCTCTTTTAGCTCTAAACACTGTAGAAACAGTCACACACGTATGTAAACACTGTTAGAAGTGCAACCCCTGAAGTTCCTGCTTAGAACAGATTTCTTTGAAGAAAACCTACACAAAAGAAATGTACTGGTAAGCAGCATGAGGCTCCAAAACCAGTGTACATCTATAGACAGATTATGGTAAGCTTTACAGTATTTTGTGTGGTGCAGCTATGTTAATAATCATAGCTCCTAATTAATGTAAAAAATATCAGTGCATGTATAGCTTTGATATTGTGCATGCATTAAGCAAACAGATTAGAGGTGTGTTTAAAAACAGTGCTTCTCCAGAAGGTATACAAATATAATCTTCAAATAAAATTTATTTTAGAAATAAGACATAAAAGGAACAGTGCTCCATAATTCAATATGAAAGGAAAATATATATATTAAAAATAGTTGTTAAAAAGATTTTATAAATAATACTTAAGACCAGGAATTACCATAAATCTGGTTTATGGTAAAATGGGAAATCACTGATAATGCATAACAAAAAACCCTGCAGCATTACAGTTTATGTTAAAAAAATAATCCTATTTACATCACAAACCAGCTCTGTTCCTGACAGCACCTACTGCCCTTCAGCTGTCCTCCACTCCAATTCAGAAGGATTTAAAGCTTCCAAAGTCCAACATATTTTCTGATATGATAGGCAGCTTTCATACAAACTGCACTTTGTGTGCCATTGCTTTTCCTTGGAGTGACTCACTTGATATCAGGGCACATCTGAGATCAAGTGGCATTGAGCTTTGGTACACTCACATCCATATGAAATCCAGGCATTGACACTATGACACAAAATGCAGTAGAGCAAACCTGAGAGTCGTCTTTGGCTGCTGGCACTGTAGGTCTAAAAGCAGCGATGTGATTAATTTACTCTGTAAAAGTGGCAACAAATAAAGAACTATTGTTTTTGCTGAGCCACATATAGCACTGTGACTAACCAAAACCAGGCGCTAGGACTTGACTGACAGACACAGACCTGTCTAGACAGGGCTTTCAACGTGCACTGGATATAACGAAGCATCTCTTCAGTTCACTGAGGTGAGAGTGAGCAATAATAATTGCAGTCTAAAGTACAATAAAAACACCCTTAGAAAGTACGACTGATATTCTAAAGAAAATGTCATGAATTGTCAATTTCAAAAGCACCATTTGGTCAACTCCGTGATGGCTGCTCTTAATTTACTCAGCTTGTATGCAGAGAACAGGATTACTGTAGGTGAAAACACTTAAGAAACAGAGTTGGTTTTGACACTTGTACACCTATAGCTTTGACTCAGGATGTTAATATTCATTTAAAAAACCCAAAACTGAATATGGAATGTTTTTGACTGCTCTCCATTTTGTCTTCACATCATTGAAAAGTGCAGAAATTTACATTCAGCACACATACATATTTGGTCACTATGCATTTAACCGTCAGAAAGAAATGCGCTCTCTGAACAAGACTTAAGTCAGGCTATGAAACAATGACTTTTTTAAAAGTGACACATGTAAAGGAAAAAAACAGACAACCCAAACAAAGGAAAAACATGAAACTGAACCACTTAGGAGGTCACTGGCTTTTCCCTTAGTGCATTTGGAGGGTTACTGTATTTGGCTGTGCTGACTCGCGAAAGAACTAAAAGAGATTACCAATTTGGACCAATAAACTGCTTAATGTACCTTTTATTTCATACATGTAACTTTTCTTTTTTTAAACTTCCAAATTCTTCTAGAATTATTCACTGATAGACTAGAATGATGTGACCAGTGAAATACTAGGAACAATGTAGACCTGCAGTGAGGTTAAAAACAAAACGAGCAGGAATCTCAATAAAAGTATTTTGCTCTGCAAGCACGTAACTGGCACGTTTAAATTAAAAGATATTCATAAAAGGTTCTCTCCTACTCAGTGTAAGTATGTAGGCACTTCTAGAGGGCATGCTGTCCTAACACCAGAATAACCTGCTATAGTATAATTATGCCTTTTCACTACCAGAGTGAAAACTGAGGGCAAATGGATGTCCACTTGAGATGACTAAGTGACATGCTTAAGGTTAGGTTAGATTAACCTAGTTCAGTATCTCAACTCAGTATTCTTTGATCCAAAAAAAAAATAGGAAAAAAGAGTAAAATACAATATAAGCATTCAAATTATTTGATGTTTTTCTTACTCAGACATTAATTTTATGCATATGAGTTTTCTCACAGAGGAAATCCAACTGAATTATCATAAAAACAGAAATCCAAAGATTCAAATATCGCAGAAAAAAAAGAGAAACTGAAGGTCTGTGAAATCCTGCTATCTTCCTGACAAACAACTCTTCTAGGCTAAGCGGTTAATACACTTAACCAATACCTTTGAATGCTTCCCATCACCCATTTAAGCCAACAGCTTCAACAGCAACAGGTAGGACTAATCCTTGTTACACTAAAAACTTCTTGGGTAAGTTCTTTCTATGTTGGGAATGAACTTTCAAGCAAAAGCAACTGGCCGAATTGTGGCATTGAGTCAATAAGTATCATTACTGTATGCCTAACTACTGAAAATGTTGGGTTTTTAATTTGAAACATAAATGCTGCAAGGGTATGATAAATAGGAATAGCAAAACTGTCTTACAGATACACAAACTTCCTCCAAAGAAAATTATTTCATTATCAGAAATGAAAAATCTTCTGTAACAGTCACAGCTATAATTACGCAATACAATATGCTGAATTACAATACATATTTCATTATTAATAGGATTTATTTTACAGATCAAATAGCCAAATACACATTTTTAAAAGAGCCAGATAGCAAATGTGGAGCAAACTATAGTTAACAGTCATGGCAGACATTCTGCAGTTCAAGAACTGAGGCAATGTGATTATTAAGTACAAGCCTATAAATATCTTTACATCAAACATATAGTAATGTGTAAGAATTCCATGTTGTAGTCTAATTCATGAATCATTAATAACTTTTTCTTTAAAAGAAAATTATATATATTGTATACATCCCAGTTAAAAGCAGTCTGTATTTCATTTTATTCTAGCAAACTAATATCACGTCTTCATATAAGTGCAGAAAACAGGGTTCTTTATACTCCTTTGCTTCCTAAGAGATTTCACACTGCATATGAAATTCTAATATAATAGATGATACATATTAAGCATTACTCCCTAAAATGTGAGGCAATATACAAGAACCTGCAACCAACCTGCAAACGAAGCTACAAGACTCAGATTTTCTTTCTCAGATGAGCCATGCTAAATAACAAATTATCATGTAGAAAATCTGAATTTTAAAACAGTTAAGTAGAGAAATAATTGGTGGGGTGGGGGGAAGGAACCAATGTTAGGCCATATTTTCCCCCATGTGCTGGCTAACAGTGAAAATAATGACATATGCTATTTCCTATTTTGTCACACTGAAAACCGAGTCACTGGACTCAGGACTGCCCTGTTTTAAATAAAAGTACTTCAAAAGGTTAAACGTATGGCAGTTTTACACAGACATTAGCCAGACTTCAGCAAGCAAATCAGATTTTATTTTTAAAAGTTAAGTGAATACTTTCCAGTTATTTAAAAGGTGATCCTTTATTTATTACAAAATGTTGTGGATAAGAAAGCAGGAAGTACTCATTTTTTACTACTACTACTGCGCCTATAAAATGAGAAAGCAGTGATTTGATCAATTCTATTTATGATCCATAGCAGCAATATCATTAAAAATATTATGGTATAGATATAAATAACACTTAATTCTTAACATGGATAATGGTGCTATAAGTGACAACAATTTGGTTTTATTTTAAATGCAGGGAGTATAAAGAACTTTACATTCTCTTTTTAATGTATGAATAAAATTTATTGCTCCCTTTAATATATTTATAGAAACAAAGTTTCTAATTGTTTCAACTAAAATAAATAAAGGAAAAAGAAAACTGGGACAAGAAGATGATTACAAGCAAAATAGATTTACCATAATCACCAATTGTGCAGAAGGATGGGTCACATTACTTTTTTCTTAGTAAAACTACATTATAGAACACTATAGCACAACGTACTAAAATCTCTGTCTTTGCTTTTTAAAAAATTCTTGCCCTTGATACCTTTCAGTAGGGCAGCTTGAACAGTTCATCGTCACTTCCAAACCCCTCTGGAGATCAGACGATAAATTTCTTCGGCAATCAGAGACAGGACAAAGGGCTTTCTCGTGCTATTTCCTTGTTTTCATGTTTGCTGGCTTAACATCATTGTGTACACGTACGACTTCAGTACATAACATCAGATGCGATGGCGTTCAGAGCTGGCAAACAGAGAAACAGCATGAGAAAAGCCCTTTCCTGCATAATTTTCCCCACATATTGTCAAGTTCGTCTCCAAATTTCTACCCAGTCAATCACTGCATGGATGTGAGAAGTACTGAGCTACTGCGGTTCTACCCAACCTTTTTTGATGTGTGTTGTGGTTTTAGGTTTCTACACCCAAGATCTGCACACATCTATATACCCACAGCAAAAATGCTGAAAAACGAACTGCTTCTAGGTATGGTTTTCTTTTGGCTTTGTCAGCTTGAAACCCCAAGTGCTGTTACAGCCGTTCAAAGATTACCATACCGCCTAGAACATGTTCTACAGAGGCTTAGCAGACTTCATTCAAGAGCATTGATCCTAAGCGCATAAAATATCTTGATTTGAAGAGACATCAAGGATGCAAAACTTGATTTCTATTTATCATCGAGTTAGTCATAAAAAAAAAAAAAAAAACACCAAACCCACATAAATTAATCCATTCCAATCAATTATTTCACACGAAAGAAAGCCCCATCAATACCACCATCACCAAGATGTTAGCCACTCCCTGGTTAGGAAATTGCTATCAACTGCAGATTATTGAGTGCAATATATGCTGGCAGGAAGCAGGAAAAGAAAGAATTGTGAAAATTAGGCTGTACCTAATTCAGGTTTCATTGCTGGCAATGGTTTATAGCTCTAGGTCATTAAAAAAACCCACAAAGTTGGATCATGAGGATAAGAGTAAACTTCTCAGTTATCCCACTGAAAAATGTTCAATGTTTAAGAAAATTTATGCTACTAGTCTAAAGCAAGCTGCTATTGAGGAGAGAGCTATGTATCATTCCTGCTTGCATAAAAATCACCCAGTTATTAATGCTGGAACTTCATCTTCCAACTTGGGTACAAACTCAGGCAGCAAGCTCTTACTGGGGGCCACGGGCAAAGGGGGAGCCTTCGATTTCTCTGAATTACTTTTCACTTGAGTGTCATATTCAAAATACTTCATTTTTTTCCTCGTACAAAACATTTTTCTTTACATCCCATTTGTGCTGGTTTTGCCTTCTACTATGAGGCAAGGGGGGCCCATTCTAGATATGTCCATACTTTTCCATTGAAAGACGTGTGTTAAAAGAACAATTGTGAAGTTTTTCTCAAAGTATTCCACAGAGGAAAAGCATTTTTTGACCAGCTTTATTTCAGTAGCACTGCACAACTCAGTAGCTGCTCATAACCTCCGTGTTGCAGACTCTCATTTATCCTTGAGTCAGAATTTCTCCAGATGGGAGTGTCGGGTTTTTCCTGGAATGCGTGCACATGGCAGCGTATCAGAGCTACCAGAATACTAAGAGAAAATAACAAAATGATTTAGAATCATAGTAATCAATTTGAAAATGGCTTACACCAACAGCTAGTTAACTGATATGGAGAAGATCATGTTAAGTATAATTGTATCTGCCAATGCAAAGTCCCAGTGTTATTTCTAAGCCCTTTTACGTACCGGAAGCATCAGCACTGACTACTGATGAACACTATACTAGATTAAACTCACTAGTCTATTGCTATTAAATGAAACAAGAAATCCTGCAGCTATAGATTTACATAACAGGTGACTTTTTAGAGCTATTAGTTTCAGGAACAGTGTAATATTCTCTCAATTCACATCCTAAGCACACTGTTCTCATAGTGAGTGGGAAGTTATAATGACTCTTCACTACATTTCAAATCAGAAAACGAAATATACCATGACTGTAAGCAGGTCTAAGCAGCTACGAACAGAAACACAATTGTGACCACAGGGGCCCAAAATATAATGTATTTTAAATGAAGTCTACTTCATTCAGTTTTCTACAGAATATAATGTCCCTCTCCAACCAGTTTCTAACAAGTGCAGCAGGGACCACTGTGTCACCTGAAATTTCTGTTCATAAGTATGGATGAATAGATAGAATCCTGGCAACTAAAATTAACTAATGAAGACTTGTATTAGTAAATAAAGCCAGGGTGCATGCTTGTTCACTCCCTCAGCAACTTCCCAAACACTGTGCTAGCAGTGAAGCTAAATTAACATACAGACCAGAGCTCCTTGTGAAGCATGGAGAACCATCTAGAAGTATGTAACAGTACATTCAGATCATGATTTTACTTCACAGCTCTACAAACACTCGCACTTCAATAACACAAAGTCAGAATAAAACTCGCTCTGAAGTTAAAGTTGTAAATGACAACGCAAAAGGTCCCAAGTCTCTCCCTGAGTGACTACGTGTTTATTTTCAGATTTCAACTGTTCCTACTGTATGCATTATGAAATGAAAAGAGTGTCTGAAATGGCATTAAGGAAAAGAAAGGGACAAGAAAGCGGCAAACGCATGGGAAGTTCTAATGAACGTTTGTGGCACGAGCTTCTTTGAACCTAACTGCCACAGATCATACTATACATGGTTTGAATTGACAGGCTGATCCCTAGACAGGTATTTCAATTGTCTGAGCACTGTTTCAAGCACTTGAGCAAAGAATTTATATTTTCAAGTGGTGTTATAAATTACATGAAAACTAGACTGGAAAAACCTCTCTTTTCATCATTTCAATGCAAATGCAAAAAGAATTAGAAGATTTGTGTCAGTATGGAATACTTCATATAGTCTGCTCTCACTGAGGTAAACATCAAAAGCAATTGTGCTTTTCCAAAGCTTGCAGACAGAAAAACTTTAAAGGCGCTGTATTCTTTTCTACCAAAGAAATGCATCTTTCTATGATGCCCACAACTACCAAACAATGAAAATCTGATGGTACTAAAAGTGAATTTCATTTACAAGCCTCAAATACACAAGTTAGAAAAAATTTATTATGAATAAGAAGCCCCTTCACAATTTAGCACGTGGTAAAACATCTTTAAAGAATTATCTCTACTGCATCCCCAAAGAAAGCATGCTACTCTGCAGCTCTGCTATCACTTGTATTTATTAATTCCTACTGTGTAACATCAGCATAGTATTAATATCTCTCTCCTTTTCCCCCTTCTCACATACATAGGGAACACTACATTAGGACCATACTTTTCCCCTTCAGCTTCCTGCAGTTCATGATTCAATGTGTCCCCAACTGCTTCAGAAGTCTCCGATTCCTTCTTCATAAAAATTTCAGCTGTTGTACTGCTGTATTTATTTCCCCACATGACCACTAAAGAGATATTTTGGGGGTTTTCATGGAGAAACCTTTCCATCTTGTCTTGCACGCTTTTTGAGTACAACCGTTGTAATGACTTTCTGTCATTTTATAGATCACTTAGACAAATTTAGCAGTAAAGCAAAGACATAATTTCCTTTCTTTAAAGACCTGAATCAATACCATTCGGACATACACAAAATTTAGAGCTTCAAAAGAAAACATATATTTTTAGCTCTAACTCAATATTATTTCAAATATCTGAGTAGAAAGCCTTCCATGGATGAAACTAAGAACAGTTAAGATGTGCTACCCCTCAATAGCAGCATGCAGTAGAAACACAAGAGTTATCCCCATGGAGAACGTAATCTTTTTTAGCCTCCTTCAGGAATCTTTTATTTTATAAACGGGAGGCATTACAGTAATTCTTAGTGGCAAAGTAAAATATTTTTACTCACATTGGGTATGTTACTTTCATGTTCAAACTAGCCCATCTGCCTTGTCAGTCACCCTCCCTACCTTCCAATTCACCAGCCTGGCCTTCAGACTCCTGATAATTCAGAGCCCGCACGACACAAATGCATCATTAAGCACAAACAGCCTGTTAGTCTCTGGGGCTGGAGGGCAGTGGGACAGCACAACAGCTGAACCACTGTGGCAGAAGTTCAGTTTTGTTTGCTTTGCCTTTTTACAGTCTAACAGTGACAACTCACCCTGAGTCACGTTCTACAGCCCCACCTGGAAAACTGCACAGACTGCCACATAAAAACCAGGTTAGAAGGAAGACTGACTTAACGATGCATTGAGGTTTAAGAAATACTGTGTTTGGTTTTACTTATAATTCTGCCTTAGTGATTATGGTGCAATATGAAGGATTTCAATCTAATAGCTTTTCTCGTCCAATTTATGTAAATAAATTCATTAAGAAAACTACGTTCATTTAAATAAGGAATAAGAAGGTGAATTCACGTGTTTACAAGTTAATGATGTTTTCAGATTTGTGTGAAAAGCCCTTAACAGTGAGCAGTTATACTTTCTCCCACAACGTGATCACTTTCATGCAGAAAAATACATGTAAAAGAAGGATAGGCTATAGATTTAACAAAACCAATAGGATCATGGAATCATAGTAACATTAATCTCTTTTTGATATATGCACTGCATCATATTAACATAATTTCAGGTATAGCTATATGAAGATGAGCTAGTACCTGGCAATGAGCATTTAAAGAAACAACAAAACCAAACCTCATCCCTGCTCCGCTCTTGCAGACAGGAAGCCCCTATCATTGACCTTTAAGGTACAAATAAAAGAAAACGCTCTTTCCCCCCCCCAGCTTCTGCAGAAGAGAACTGCTTCCATTCTACTTTAAAAGCCCCTTTGGATGGAAGAACTATGCTGGTGAAAACCTAGAAAGTCATGAGCTTGCTTTGCTTGCAGCATTACTGCTTGACAGTGTATTTGAGCAGACAAGGGAAGAACATTTTTGGCTGAGAGGAACTATACCAGAACTCAGTTGAAAAATCACTTAGATGAGACCTACAGAAATGCTGAGGAGCATAGCCTCCTCAGAGTTACGAGAGTTCAAACAGATGAACAAATTGGCAAGAAGCTTTTGTAATGTGTAATTTAATTTAACACACTCAAATACCTTTAATAGAAAATACTCAAATCTCAAAAAGCTTCATTTTTCAGGGCTGTCATGTCTTAGAAATAATAAATTCTCTTACACACCCCTTTAATTTTTCTGTTAGCGTACCTCAGAAAAAGATGGAAGTATTCTAAAGCACAGTGGTACAGAATACAGCACAGATTTGGGCTGGTAAGGAAAACAGACAATAGAACCCAACCTGCAACTTTCAAAGATATGATGGCTACTTTGAACGAGCAGCTTTTTTGAGGCACATATTGTTACCACTTAATAGACCACTATCACATTTTTTTGTCATGGTAATAAAACAAAGCCCACAGAAAAAAGAACCAAAACCTAGCCAAAGCAAATGTCTAACCAGCTCAGTCATGTTGAGGATTTGTTCCCAGGCAATAGTAATAAAATATATTATCACTAATACATTAAATCTCCTGATATTTTTTCTTTTGTGGTTAATTCCTTGGCAAATTATAGCTTAACCAGAAAACTATTTCACTAAAAACTTTGTAATATGTGAAGAAGGAAATACAAACAGCAAATAATATTGTCCAGAATAAGGACAATCATTAAATTCCATTCCCAATGACTTAAAGCCCTCCTGTAGTGTCTAGAATAGTAAAATGTACTTTGGTTCTCAATTTATTTTTCATTTTAAGATGAGGATGCTTTAGACATTTCCTTTGCTGGATGTACTGGATTTCTGAGAAGCTACTATCTGGTTTATCAGGCAGAGCAGCACAGAAGCAATTATACTGATGCTCCTTATTTTCCCCTAACTTTGCCTGCCCACTGTGTTACTCCACTAGATTTAAATAGTCCAGTATGCTCCTGCTCTGAAAATGGCACTGCAACTCTCAGAGGAAAATCCCAGCCTGCTTTTGAGAGACCTTGAAGTAAAGCTATGCCCAAATGAAGGCTGCATTTCCAGACTCCATTAATATTAAGAACCACTTATGAGATCCTGTAAGGCTTTATTGCTTTCCACCTGGCCTAGATTACCTCAATTCTTGAGCACAAAATACTACAGAGGACAGCACCATAACCCCTCTGTGCCTTGCAGGGCTGCACGAGGTACTGCAGCAATGCAGGCAGTGCCATGCTGCCATCTGCAGTTAGCAATACCCACCGATGGCACAATTCTCTGCTCGGTGTCCCTACAGCCAACAAATATTTCATTTTCTCTCTTAACACTGATGAATCTTACATTGTTTACTTTTCAGTGCCTCGATCTAATATGCACTTTCAAACTTCTCATCCTTTCAGAAAAGGTTATTTTGCAGCGCTTAGATCTAGAGTTTCAGGAATGGCAAATCTGGCAAGAAGGGAAGAAGAAAGAGAGCACCTTAAAACTTCCATTACCTGTCTAGTGTGTATGGGTCCTGGGGTCTTGAAGCCTCCTTGACAGCTGCATTCAGAAACACTGTAAGGGTCCGAGCTGCTTGATGAGCACTTGGAAAGTGAGTCGCAGCCCACTACAAAGGTGTTATCTAGAGGCAGTTCCTGAATGACATGGTGCTTCTTGGGGGGTACAGGAGTCTCAGGTTTAATTTGAAAGGTAGGCTGCGGAGAAGCAGACTTGTAGTGCTTTGCTAAATCTGGGCTATCAGGCTTAAAAGTGGTTGGTGTGGTGGCCCAGTTATACTTTCCCATAGTCTGTTCTTCTAGCTCTACAGGAATGTCTAAAGTGCCATTTATGTGCTCATGGCCAGGATCGTCAGGCTTAGATTCTTCAATAGTCACAAAGTTGAGGAGGAGACTTTTTGGAGAGCGCTTCTTCTTCTTCTTCTTTTTCTTGATCTGCCTGTTCTCTTGGTTTGGGGAAACCCATTCACCACTCTGCTTGTTTTTTTGGACAACCTTGTGCCGAGGTGTCTGGCGGCACCGTACTAAAGCTGTAACAAAAATTACCAGAATAACTGTCATAGTGCCTGCAATAATAGCAATGATGATCTTGACATAATCATTGGTTTGTGGGGTTATCTCCCCACCACCAATGTTCTGGCCAACGGGAGTTTCCATATTCCTGCGCACTAGTTCCTGTACGTAGGAACTGTTGGTGACTGTCTCGTTGACAAATAAATGCACAAGAGCTATAGTGTAAAGAGACTCGGGCTGTCCTAGGTCATTGACTTTTACCACCAGTCTGTGCAAGCCATGATCTGATGTAATTACCTTCTCTTTCAAAGTTATATTGCCTGTTAACTGGTCAATTGTGAACAAGCCCCGTGAGTTCCCACCTATAATGCTGTAGCGGAGCTCTGCATTCATTCCTGTGTCATTATCAACTGCAAAGACTTTAGTAACTACAGACCCTGGACTGGCTGATGTTGGAACCAACTCATACGAATAATTAGATGAAGGAATAACAAAAACAGGCCTGTTGTCATTTACATCAACAACATTGATGGTCACTTTGGCAGTTGAAGAACGCTGCACTCTTCCTCCATCCACAGCTTTCACCTGGAAAGTATATGACCCCTGCTGTTCCCTGTCAAAGGTAATATTAGGTCTTATTACACCAGTAAGTGGATCTATAATGAAATTATCTCTATCATTTAATATAGAGAGGGTAACCGCAGCATTCTCTCCTGAGTCAGCATCTGTAACTGTGATAAGCCCCACTGTGCCATACATGGGTAAATTTTCTGGCACATAGAAATTGTATTCATTGTGTGTGAAAGCAGGGCTGTTATCATTCTGGTCCAGGACAGACACTGTCACAGTAGCATTGGTCTGCAAGGGTGGTATCCCGTTATCCTTAGCCAGCACAGTGAAGGAGTATCTGTCTTGCTTTTCTCTATCCAGCTTTCTCACTGCTGTCAGAATACCTGTACGGCGGTCAAGGTTGAAAATAGGGGGTGCATCGGAACCCAGGATATAGCTGATCTCAGCATTGCGCCCACTGTCAGCATCTGTAGCACTTATCTTGGTTAGCTGAGTACCAGGAGCATTGTTTTCAGGGATGGAAAGACCTATGATAGGCTGTGTAAAAACTGGGGCATTGTCATTCTCATCTTTTATTTTGATGAGGAGCATTGCAGACTGATTTAAGGGAGGTTTCCCTGAATCTGAAGCCACTATTTTAATGGCATATTCCCGTGTGGCTTCATAATCTAGAAATGTAGCTGTCTCCAGAAGAAACTGATTATCAAACACGGGCTTTAGCCTAAAAGGGACATCATGATCTGTAAAACAAGTAACTTTTCCATTCAGATCAGCATCCTTGTCCATTACTGTTATCAATGCAATTTTTGTATTAAGGGGAGCCTTCTCAGACAAAAGTACTGTCCCGTTCACTGGATTGATGATGTATCTCGTGTCTATTGATGGGACATTGTCATTAATATCTGTAACATTAACAGTCACTGTTGCTCTTGATGGAGTTGAGCTGCCATCACTTGCCAAAACAGTTAATTTGTGTACAGGAGATTCCTCCCTATCTAGTGGTTCCCTTATAGTGATGAGACCAGTGGTGTTATCGATGGCAAACAGTCTTTTGGCCAAACTGGAGATCTGATTGCTGAAATAGAAGTGGACTTGTGCGTTTGAGCCCAGGTCTGCATCAGTGGCATGGAGCTGAGAAACAGAAGTGCCCACTGGAGCGTTTTCTGGAACACTGACTTCAATGTCATTCTCTTTGAAGACTGGGCGATTATCATTCACATCAGTCACCGTGACTTGGAGGATGGCAGTGCTAGATCGTGGAGGGCTTCCACCATCTTCAACTTTAATTTTCATCACATAGGTATCCTTCTGTTCCCTATCCAGGATCTGCTGGACAATCAGTTGAGGCCACTTATCTCCTTCAGGTGTCTCAGTTATATCAAGACCAAACACATTTTGACCCTACAAGATGCAGAAAGAACACACTTTAGCATGACAGCATATGTAAACAGAGAAATATCTCAGTGTTCAGAAAGTTTAATTGAACACATATTTTATATATATTGTATACAGGAATATACATTTTTATTTGCACTTATTTTGCAATATCTGATTTTATTTTAAGTTCAGGGCTTTAAGAAAGCTTCAGAGCAAACATGAGAAGAAATAGGCATTTTAGAAAAAGGTGGGGAAGGGGAGGAGAGGGAGGGAGAGGGAGGACATGGCGGTGTGTTTTGTTTTGGATTTTTTTAATCAGTTTCTCTATTTCTACAGAAAAGCTATTAAATACCTGGACAGATGGTTCCTCCATTGTATGAGTGAGTATGGAAAGGACGAATGAAGCCAGAGCTCAGCCACATGCAAAGCAAGATAGCATGCACACAGTGGAGGACTTAAACCAATATTCAATTTCAAGGAAAACAAGAAAAAGAGCTTCTGTTTGTGGAGCAACTCTGAACATCACTTGAAACCATCAGCATAAGAAACCACCACCATCACTGAAAAGAGGCTTACTACCTAATTCAGGTGTTAGATTGTAAAGATAAAACTAAGTCATAAGTTGATTACAGATACACTCTCAAACATCATCAAAGCTATTCCTTTCTTCATCACTATGCATTTTGCATTTGTAGTGAAACATACAATGCCAGGAAGAAAATATGATCTATCTTCATTTCAAAAAATATCACAGAACTACGAGATTAATCTTTTTCATGGGATTTGCTGAACTCCTAAAACCCTTGGAAGAAATGCTACATATATTGCACAAACAGCTTCTTTAAAGCTTAGCATTAACAGAAGTAGTCTGCTAAAATAAAGATTGGAATCTAGAAGTAGTTTCCCTCTTCTGCCGTCTCTTCAGACAAGCAGGGCTTGAGAATATCACAGTTATTGTCTCTTCTCATATCTCTCACCCTTCAGAGGAGGAAGGGATTTAAAGGCAGTTTTCCAGCCATATCTTCCCTTCCACAAGGGCAGAGCTAGAATGCAGATCACTAAAGCTGAATGCATAAGATGAACAGAAAAAGAAGGTCTCAATAAAGATGCTGACTAATTGGGATTTTTATTTTATCTGCCATACCTGTAATAAAGAACAATAGCATCCAGCCTGGTTCTGGTTTGTCTTTCACCTTCATTTATGTAATTATGCATGTTCAAAAGTGGTTTAAGGCACTTCAGACCAAAGGGAAAGAAAGTGTTCCCAATGTGCAAGGCTCTTTATTTCTCATTATTTGTAAAAAAAGATTTGTATTCACTGTACCTTTCTAGCCATCATTAAGGGGAATGCGTTTATAGGCCTCCTTTGGTGTAAGGCTGCACTCTGTCATTGATTTGTTTTCTCAAAGCCAGAATTTGACCCTACCTAAGTAATCATTTATTTCATGGAAAAGGACTATCCATCCACATTTCAAAAATTACTGTGCCACTTGCGCAGTATTTGTGATGTTAAGTTGCAACTAGGGACATTCTAAAGCAAACCAGAGCACATTTTGAGACAATAAAACAAATACAGCTTTGGCTTCTTTACCAGAAGGCACATAAAAATATAAGCCTTGCAAATTGTTTCTAAACCAAGATGTATATTTTGCAGCAATTAGGTTAAATTTTTGAATAGTAATTCTCTGCTGAGCTCCATAAAGGCAGAGTTTCCTCTTCATCTTCAATCTGGCTAGCAGTTAATTGCAATACATCTCAGAATTACTGAGAAATGACAAATTCCATAGTCTATCCTTTAACATAGAGTTCCAGAAAATAAGCAACAGAAGCTAGAGGGAAAAAAAAAAACCTGCCACCTATCTTTTACTTCTTTATTTGTACACAAGCTGACAGATGGGCACTGATTATTCAGTCATTAGATTCCACAACTACAACAAACATTTCTTATAGACTTTGAGTACATGTAGCTATACATATGCATACCCTTTCTGCTTTTCTCTATCAACTATGAGAAAGATGTTTTTCATTATGGCATACAATTTGGATAGAAAATAACAGAGCTTTAGCTCCCCATCACTAGCAGTAAGCTCCTACAGAAACAGAAAAGGCAGCAAAGATCTCTTCCAAGTTAATAATTAACAGTTGAGTAATTTTCTATGGTAAGATATTATTCAAGAGTATTTCTTGCTATTCATTATGGGTTTATACATCTTTTTGAAGCACAAAAAAAAGAAAAAAATTACACAAAATTATACTTTTGCCTAGTTAAAGCAAGCCTATTTCATGTTGCTTAAGGGATAAGGTTGGTGTGACATTATGCTCCATTTTAACAGACATTTTCTAAGAATGAAGAGTTCTCCCATCCAAAACACTGCAAAAAATAATGACACCTTCTAGAAACATATTTTTAAGATTATAAATATCTAATACTCTCCCTTATGAGCAAATAAATTGAGAAGTACAATTTCCGAGAAAAACATGAAGAAAAACCTTCAGGATTAAATTCCTGATGTTGAAGTAAATGGTTTTATCATTGTTAAAACTTCAGTGAAGTGAAATTTACAATAGGGCAACATTGTTATTTGAACTGAACTGTATTTCGTTCACTACATTATCATAGTGAGCTGAAGGTTTAGTACACACTAGAAAGGATATGAGTACATAGGAAAAGCGTTAATAAATAACTAACATTTATATAGTACTTTTGACCATTAAAATGACTGACTAGTAAAAATAATTCTATATTATCTCCACGACTATAGAAGGATGGGAGTGAGAAATAAAAAAGGCTGAGTGTTTTTAATCTAAAAAAGGCAGCTTAGGCAATGTAACCTACCTATTTGAGGTAAAACAAGATTATGCCCATCTCAGAGCCAGGATTTGCTTTACGAGGCTCTGGCCCTGATGACAAGATCCTTCATCAGGGCAATATGCAACTGCATTACCATATTCGATTTTCATAACACACTTTTCAGCAGACTCATGCCCAAAGTCATTTCTGAATGAATAAAACTGGTTTTCATGTTGAACACTCCCTATTGTTTATTTACCTGATCATTTGTAATGGATCCAAAAGTCCTTTTCGGAGCTGTTTTGGGCTGTCATGTAAATAAAAAATAAAAGAGTTTTTTAAAAAATGAAACATTTTGGTAGATTAATAAATACATAATCAATGACACATGGACACTTAATGTGATAAGCTACAAGAGCTTCTACTACTATAGACAGGACTGCAAGTGACAAAATGCACCTAAAGTCTATACATAACTCTTCACTAGGTATACATATTGCAGTATTACAGTATTTCATAAAACCCATGGGGTATTGACTGCTGGGAGATTGTCAAGAAGAATGCTGAAAAAAACTACAGCTTCTAGTTAATGCTCATAACAGTGCATTTGTCCACCAGCAACTTGATAGAAAGTAGTAATTTCTCAAAGAAATAAGGAAAGGAAAAATATTGTGCTCAATAACCATATAAAAATGACTGCTCCTGATACAAAGCACTCTGAAAGTCAACAGTCTACCAGTGATTATTACTTTCTACATTATAAATTATGTGATTGTATATAACTATACATTGTTAACTGAAAAAGTAGATCCACATTGCATTCAATCTTGAATTCCAGCTAACCAAATAAGAATATTAGGAAATAAAATAGTT
This sequence comes from Forpus xanthops, assembly GCA_032466535.1. Classification (NCBI taxonomy): domain Eukaryota; kingdom Metazoa; phylum Chordata; class Aves; order Psittaciformes; family Psittacidae; genus Forpus; species Forpus xanthops. Next base: position 82,892 of record JASSUY010054873.1, read on the forward strand.
AAAATGTTAAAAAGAGATAAAAGGAAAAAAAGCAGGAAAAAATTAAATATCAGCTTCTCATTAGAAAGTAATTTAGTAATTCATTAAAGTAATTAATAATAAAAAATTTGGCTGAAATTCAACCTTGTGTCCAAAGAGCCCTAAAATCTTTTCAGGAAATCCAGAAAATAATGCCTGTTTGCTAACTGGTATGTACTTCCAATGTAGGAACATGGCAAATCTGTGCAGTTCTCCTGCAAAATTACACAATAGGTTGCAGCCATGGTTTCCTTGCCTGGTTTTGTGAATACACGTGGAACCGCGCCATATCTGCACTGTTATATCAGCAAAGTGTACAGCAGCACGACTTCAGCTTCTCACAGAGCTACATGTAGAGCTTCTCCGCATGTAAAGCACTGCCAAAGACTTCTTCTCCATATACACAACCACATACAAAACATTATCCTATGAAGCAGACAGAAAGCAAAATGCTGTAGAAGGGATCAATAGAACTTAAGGATAATAATAAACTGTTTCATGAATAATGAACCATTTCATGCTGGCAAGGATCACTAAAAAAGTATAATATGGAATGAAGTGGCAGATAACCAGTGCATTTAATACTGATTTTCTGAAAAAGGTAAAAAGGGCTAGGAGTTATACCTAAACACAAAATTAACTCCTTGGAAATATAAAGTAACTCCAAAAAGAATGAAACAGTTTAACAATTTCTTCACTTAAGCCTCCTTAATCTTTTTGGGTGATTTGTGCCTTTCTGGAAAGAGTTCTTTCCAATCTTGCCACATTTAGAAACTTGTCAACTTCATTTTCTAAGACAGAAAAAAATTATACATCTAAGGCAGACTATTTTTGCATTAAATCTTGGGACCCAACTCTCACAGTTATTTTTTACATCATGTTCATCTCTATTAAGGAAAAACAATTGGAGACAATAAGTACTACATTTGTAATATATCTACTGCTTTGCTGCCCTGATTTGTCCAGGCTACACTTAAAGCATGCCTGAAACTCCATATCTAAATGGTATTAATATTAGTAATCTACAAGCTTTACAAGGAAGAGAACATGAAGAGCTGGAAGATAGCAGTACATACACTTAACATTTTTAAACCTGCACCAGGTTTTAAGAGTAACTCTCTTCCCATATCATATCTTTGACCTGGGAAGTGCTTTTTCAACTTTGGGGCTTTTTATGGAATCTAACTTCTCTCTTGAATGATGGCTTATGATTCAAAACAAAAACTCCACCCAAAACTTTTCTTCTAATAAAAATTCCTTTCACATATATGAAGATAGGAGTAATGGTGTACCCACAGTACTGCATTAACACAATATAAAAATTACCAAGATAATTGCTTGCAAAAAAGTGGCAGCAGGAACTGAGCTGTCACTTGAATGATCTTCTGCCATGTATCACAGACATGCAATTATATATTTGGGCAAAATACGGAGCTGCACCACAAAACTTTAAGGAATTTATCTTGACAACGCTCCTGCTATATAAATAGTGGTGCCACTATCTAAAGATGGGGAACTGAAGTACAGAGACGTGTTATCAGTTGTCCAAAGCTTGTAGCTTGTTTGAAAAGCCAGACACTTCTGAATTACTAATCATGTTTTAAACTTGAGAAAGTAAACTTTAGAATTTTACACTTTAAACAAGTACTCTTTCATTTAGAGACCCTCTCCAAAACAAGAAAGGTCAATAGCTGCAGGTAAAGGAATGACAGAAGTAACTTCTCCTCTTAATCTCCTCTATTATACCTGCTCAGAAATACTCAGACAACCTTATGAACAGGAAGCTGTATCTTTACCACACCTGAAGGTGTTCAGATTAAGATATTAAATGCATTTAAACTTTGCTGAAACATGAACTCCCATCTTTCCACAGCTTAAGCTCCAGATATCTGACTCGTCCTTCAGTACCTTCCCTGTGTAGTCAGTCTACAGACATGATTAAGAAAAAGATTTATATTAGGCAACAACATGTTCAACCGATGAATTTTTATATTTGCATTATATATGTGTGACAATTATGTATTTGATCATTTCTTAGTTGAGAATATCAACACAACAGAACCAAGTATCTCTAAAAAGAGAGAAACAAATGAGTCCCTGCTTCAGTAACGTAATTCTCTAATGCATCACTGTGCTTTCAGAGGCAACAGCTAACAGCTCTGTATTGCTGGCCAGGACTGCTCCTAAATCACAACCTCATTTTGTTTCAACTGCCAAACAAAATACCTTGGGCTCCTAAATGAACATTTTCAAGCCCTCAGATGAATGCTGACTGGGTATTGGAGGAGTGTGAACCTCTAATGCCCTCCTATTCACCACCTACTCTATAACCTGATCCATACTTTCAGGCAGAAGGAGATTAAAACTGACAGTGACCTGCATAACAAGAACAGAATGTGTATACAAGGATATAGATGTTTCTGAAAATTCCTTTACCCTAAATGAAAGAGCATCCAGTATCCTCAGCTTCAAGTACTTTCTGTGAAAATGAGGGTGATGGATACATACTGCTTTGGCTTGTGAAAAATGGAGAAACAAACAAAAAACCCCAAACTGAAAACCTCTGTCCTTTGTTAAAGAGTACAAATATTTGCAAACCATTGCCCATCAAATTTAGATATTATCTTATTCCTTCTCATACACTCCCCCAAGGTGCCTGATTTCTTCAAATACATGGCATCTTCATTAAGATAAATCCATACGCTTCCAGTGCTGCAGTCCTCCCAATAAGTTACTTTGTAATATCATCTTATTTGATCTGAGGCCCTTTTAAAGTTCAGCTGTGAGCAAAACAACTGTATCTTCCCTTTATGTTTACATTTTCAAGAAAAAAAAGTTGACAAAACTTTCATCTAAATGGCAAGAGTATCTCACACATACACACACACGCGTGCTTCTCTTCAGGGATCCCAGCATCCAGAAACACAAAAGACAATAAATGGGTAAGACAGCATGTTCTCTGGATTTACATCACAAGCACATTTTCACATGCAGAAACCATACTTTAATGTGTGTGTACCACTGCTTTATGAATTTTGACATTAAAAAATACACAGCTTTCATGCAGAAAATTCACAATTCATGTGGGAAAAAATAAAACAGAATGAGAAAAAACCCACTGTAAGAGCTCATTTCTTTCCTTTTGAGTAGACATCCCCAGCTTTCACAAACCAGCTTTAGGAATCATAGGCCTCTTGCCAATAGTGTTGAAATGAACACGACAGTAAGCCTCGCTAAAGGCCTCCACTCTTTGCAGGGTTTTGTAAGACACAAAGAGAAAGTTTGTGTGGGACATTTAACTACCACAGCATCATTTTTGCTTCTGAAAGAAATGAAGCTATGCTTTTCCAAATAATAAAAACTGATCCTTTTTATATTACTGCTAGAGGAAAAAAAAAAAAAAAAGGCAGAACTACCATATTAAACTGTAGAAGTATGTGATGTATGTAAGTGCAAGATGCCACTTCACTACACACTGGAAGATAATAAATAATACTGCAATTTCAAAGTAATAAATCACGGATGGTTGCTGAGAAGACGTACAGTATGACAGTAAGTACTAAGAACAGTTCCAGGGAGACCAAATTCTAAAACTCACTGAATAAAAGTCTTTTCACCATGTTGATCACAGAACATAGTGGATAAACCAAAGATGTATTTTCTGGTGCTGGATCTATCAGAAAGACAACTTGCCTTCCTCCTCCAGTGTTATCGACTCCTATTTATCTGAATCAGCAGAACAAAAGCAAGATAAAAAGAGGTACTCTAAGGCAGTACCTCAACAAAAAGTCAATTCGGAAGAAACCCTCATGCTACCTGTGTGTATTCAAAGTTCTAGTACATAAATTGTCGTGAATTTCTAGCTGACAATTTTATTTCAAAACCAGGCTCCCTATGAGCTGTTTGGGAACAAAAAACTTGGAAGTGTAATTGATACATAGGTTTAGAAGTAGTTATACTCAAGAATATATGCCTTTCTAAAAACAAGAACAAAATTCCTATTTTACTCTAGTTGACTACACCTGTGCTATTTCCCAATAAAAATGTAAAAGAAAACAGAGAAACATAGAATAAAAGAAGGCAATACTTAAGCAAGAAGAACAACAACTTCAGGAGGTAAATATAATATCCATCTCCTGTTGCAACAGTCTAGGTAAGTCCCACCAAGAAACATATACCCTCCAATAAATTATGAACTCTGAGGCTGAAATAATGTCTCTCAGGAAAACTGCATAGATCAGTTAATCTCAACAGCTAAGTGAATGGTAGGGTGTATGCTCACAGGAAAGCTAACACCAGAATAAGCAGAATAGCTCAAGTGTTATCTAGCGATATGACTGACCGCACAAAACTGTACCATTCCAGAAAAAGCAAGTTAGACAAAGTTAGTTACTGGACAGAAATTACTTCAACCATTTGTGCAATCCAAATTAAGAGGCAAAAGCAAGCTTTTCCAGCTCTACATCCACTCAAAGGTCTTCCAAGATTAATTCAACCACTGTCCTAAACCAGATGTTTCAAACAATAGTACCCATGCTGTCTGTGGTACAGTAAGACTTTATAATACACACACAGAAATTGGACCTACGGCCTGGTACTTAGTTAAAAATAGCAACAAATTCTGGGTAACCAACATGATTTCAACCAACAAGGTGTCAGCGTGGCAAACAAGGAATGAGAATTTTTCCGAGATTCTTCATAACTACTCCACTATGACAACAACCTCAGGTTCAAGAAGCATCACAAAGCCAACAGAATTAATCTTGTTTTGAGACAAGAATTAATCCTGTTTTGAGACACTTTCTAACAAAGACAACATCTCGCAGCTATACACAGCTTGGAACCAGGAAAATGGCTGTAATAAAGCACCCTCTGGAGATAACATGTTCTCAATAATTCAATGAGATGCTTAGCCTTCATATTCTAAAGGCACAATACAAACAACTCAATCTACCAAACCAAATCTATTCAAAGAAATCAATCTGAAAATCCAGCATAAACACGTTAATCCATGTCCACCAGCTAGGAAGCTGACCATCAGCAAGGAACATATACACACCTCAAGCAATTTAACTTAAACATTCCCTAAATTTTTAACACAGACTTAGCCAAAAATCTTAATTTTTACATTTAATTTCTATTTCTTTACTTTCATGGGTTTAATGTCAATTTTTAATGTGTTTAATGTATTCTTGGGATCTGGCATATTAGTTAAGGGATTAAGCTATGAACAATAATTCAATTTGTTATGTTGATGAAGCAGTGAGTTAAATGAACAGCTGATTCTGAATTGAAGATTTTTTTTCAGGCACATTACTATTCTTAAAACATGCCTAGGACATTCTACCAACAACCACATCTGTGATTAGACATCTAATTCACAGATACAAAACAAATACCCTCCAAGAAAGGACTGAGTCATTTTGCTTACAGAAATCTGCAGTACTGATCACTACACCAAAGTAGCTTCCATTTGCTACACGGATTCACAATTCAGAGCACTATCTCAAAAACCTGAGGTGACAGTATAAAGTGAGTTGCTAAACTTCTGAAGCATTCTACCTACAGAGTCAAAACTCTACTTCCACCCTCAATTAACTTTACTGTTACTGCAAGAGGTGGCCTACTGCGAATGTATGAGGAGTAATCCATCGTAAAATGAAATTAAATCTGGCTTGAGATACAGCATTATGGCTTTTAAGAAAACAGCAAACCTAGACTAAATTAGTGAATGCAAGTACGGCAGCTGAAATGACAGAGCTTCCAAGAGGGCTGAGTATTATGAAGTTTTCCCTTATTATGCTCTTAGGCACAATCAGATTAGTTTCAACAGCTGCCCAGCAGGAAAAGCCAGCCATTCATTCCACAGTAATATGCATATTAACATATCTCTTCTGTTTTCAGTTATTTCAGAGCCAGGTAGCACACAGCGCTATAGCATGAGTTTGTATATTTTGATTTATATGACATTAAGTATTTCAGACACAACCACATCATCTCAAAGGAAGTTACTGGCTTAAAAACTTATCAGATGGATAAAGTTTTTCCACCTACTAGTATAAAAGAAAAACACAAAAACTAGGAGGGGAAAAAAAATCCACTGTGTGTAACTTAAATTAGATGGGGTTTTGTTAGAGGAAGTGAGCAACAAAATGCAATTTTCTTTGTTACCTAACTCGGGAAACTCGGTAGCTGGTAGTGTATGCTATGCTGTGCTGAACTTCAAACTTCAGAAGCTGCTCAAAACAGCTTCTGAAAGACTTCACTATGGTTTACAAGAACTCTTCTGATATTATCTGACATTAGAAAAGCAATAAGAAGGGTGGTTTTACCATTCTGTCTAGCCCTATGTTAGATACAATTTTGACACTCACACAATCCACACACACGCTAAATACTGTGAAAGGTTTCAAGTCTGGAAGTAAAATTTTCAACCAAATACCAAATTATAGTCTCATACATAAAATAATTTTAAAACTTATTATCAAAGCTTATCATTAATATGGAAGCATCTAAATCCCCTAGGTTTTAATTCCACAAAGGTAAATTCACTTCTTACAGAGCCTTGACTATTCTGCAAGTTCCTTAACATAGGAAAGCTTTGGAGAAAACTCTATTCTTTGAGTAGTACAAACGTTTCTGCCACTGGGCAGCAGAATAAATTCTGCTTCTGTCTCTGACCTTTACTTCTTATCTTTGCTCAAGAACTTAGGTATTTCAAATACAAAGCAAACTAATTTTATTTCTTGGCCATTCTCAGGCCAAGTCAGTATCATTCACATCACTTAGCTAAAAGGAAATTGAGGCACACAAAGCACGAGTCACTCATTGACACCTACTCTACACACCAGAAACCAAACCACGAGCCAAATCTCACAGTTTGATCACCCTCTAAGAGCACATTACCAAGAGTACAGAATATATGCACTACAGAAAACACTAAAGCACTAATAATACCAGATTAGATAGCATTACAAAGTGAGAAGAGGATTTCAAGTCAACATAACCTTTAGAAAACTGCCGAGGCAGTTTGAGAGAAGACACCACTGTTTCTCATACAGCATTGCTCTAAATAACAAAAAACTTTTATTCACATTGCTCATTTATTTCCTCCAAAACTACATAGCATGAATGATGATACAACTCATCCTTTACAGAAGTCAAGAACATTGTAAATAGTCACCCTGCCATCCATACACTGCAGTAGCAGAAGACAGCCCATTGGGACAGTTTGTGTCCTTTCTATTCTTTTATTTACACTCTTTGAACAATTTTTTTGCCTTCATTATGATCCAAATGCACACTTGTGCCTCTAGGAGCCCACCCTTACAAGCAACCTCGAAAGCAAAAACCACAACAGAAACAAAATAGATTCTACTGCTGTCCACTGCCACCACTGTTTAGCACTTCACAGAAACAAGCAGGCTTGGCAGAGGCAACTACTTGAGACTCCGAAATCGGAGACAGGTTAAAAATGGAAAGACAGAAGTCTGGCTAAGTGTCACATGTAAAGGTGTAGCAAAGGTCAAAGTCTTAACACAATGCACTTCAGTGGGAAGCAGTAAATTTAAATCGTTTATGGTCTATTTGTAAGACTGACTTTGCAGTTATATTCACACTTTCTGTTGGATTTCCATTAACAAGGGTCAGTTCAGCAATGGAAAATACTAATACATAACTGCCAGAAAACTGGTTTTGAGGTTACATGGGAAACAGGGATGGGGACCAAAACAGAAGTTATTACTTTGTTTATACCTTTAAATGTGCTACAACAAATAGGTCTGAAAAGTCCCTAGTGGAAATGAGGGTGAAAATTACACGGCAGGGGTTAAAACGAAGAGGGAAAAGTAATCTCAAAGTGAAAAAGACACACAATATCCCGTTCTGAAAAGCACTGAGGAAGATCCTGACTCAAAAGAGAAAGAAAGGGAACAAAAAAGGGGGAAAAAAAAAAGGCAATTTGCTTGATAAAGCAAAGAAAAAACACTACAATTATTTGACTTTGGAACATCGGCAATAACCAAAGCAGTAACACACATCACATTAATGGAGCCAGCAATTATTGCACAATGTGAGAAAAATGTATTTCAATACTGACAGCTGATGACTCAGAATTCATTCCTTTTACCAATGTTTCTTTTTGTTTCTTTTAAATTGTCTGAAATGCTCTCTGCTACATCTCCCAGCTTCAAAAGCTCTGCAGGACTTCAGTGTTCAGAGCAATTATATTTCTAGGCTAGAGAATATAAATTACTTGGTAACAAACTTTGGAATAAAAATAACCATACTAATACAGTCAAGAGCCACAACCCGTGACTGACACTCGATTTACATGTATTCCTTGATAGCTGAAAGAATGTAATTTTGGACTTGCCTTTTCCTCCTCTTGAAAGGAAGCAAAATACTACATACAGTGTATTCATAGTAAAACCAACTACAATTACTTACATCTCTCTCACTAAAATCCAGTATTTGAAAGCTAAAAATAAAATTAAGTTCAGAACACAGTATCATTATAAAAGCTTCTTTAATATTGTGTGCTTTATGAAAAATAAATCCAAACTGCATCTCCTATATGCAAAACATAGCTTCACAATTGGAAATCTTCATCCCTTCCAAAAACAAAGGGCATAGAAAAATGACCTGGACAAAAGAAAAACTTGAAAGTTTTATGAATATTATACTGACATTTTCCTTTTCTTCACTGAACATTTTTAAATATGTTTGGTTTGGGTTTTTTTTCATCCCATACATATGTGAAAAAGCATTATTCATTAATAACTTGGAATTTTTAATAATAATGATCAGAATAACTTTAGGATTTGCAGGCAGTCTGCTGGAAACCTAATTTAAGGTTTTTCATGAGAAGTCATCCAAATTACAAGAAAAACATGTATTCCTTCATCCATTACCATAACTAAAAGAAGAAGAAAAAAACATCCTCACAAAATGATTCTGAAACTAGAATTACTTTGGAGCCAAAAAAGGTTTTACATTCTATGTAGCAATAATCTGGACAAAAAATAATGGTCTTTACATGTAACAGGTTTTATGCTTGGCTGGTGACAGCTCTTGCTACCTTTAGTAATAATGTTCTTGTTTAGTTATAAGTGAGTTTAGTCACCAACTTTCTAACTGAGAAAATTATCAAAACAATAAAAGCCTGTTGGATACATTGCTGACAATGAAGCAGAAAACCAAAGGCAGTTTCACTAACACAGTTCATAAACAAATGGTCTAAATGTCAGAAACTTGAGACAGGTCATTCTTTAAAGTATAAAAATAAACAAATAACAATAAAATAGGGGCCAAAGAGAAGCATCTTTACTTATAGATCCTGACAGTGAATACATAAAAATAATGTACCGGCACAGTGGCAGCAAGCTCTCAGGGTATTGTGAATAGGCTCCCATCTCTTTCCTCTCTGACATACAAAACACCAAGTCTTTAAAATATTGTATATTTTGAGGCACTGAAAATTATGGGTGCAGTATAATTTGACCTAAGTGCACAGCAGTAAGTGCACTAAGCAGCCTGCCAGAATAAAAGATGCTCCGTAGATAAACCTGCAAAATATATGTAAATACATAGTCTAAGCCACAGTTGATACTTCTACTGCAGCTGAGAGAAAGCTGCAGAAGAGGTAATTTGTTAGCACTGCTCTCACTTATCAGATCCAGGGAAAAATTAAGAGCCAGAAACCTGAGGGCCGTATTTGATGCCTAAGGGGGGGGCGGCAGGACCCGATCCATGCTAAGCAGTCAGGAGAGATGAATTCTCAACACCACAGGAGAGAGACAGACAGAGTGATATGATGATGTATCAGAGTCAAGAATAGGCTTTTACACCACTTGTTTGACGACTGCAAGTTAGTGTGAGTCCTGCTCCATTTGGGAGCAAACAATGGCTACACTGTTGGAATGACACACAGGTGAGGAAGTGTAATAACAACAGCAAACAGGAATGTGCAATGAAATCTGCAGCCCACAAAATGCTTGCAACTTACCTGCAAATCATCATCAAGTGATGAAAGCTGAATCCCTTGCTCTTCATCTTTACACTTTTCATTACACTGCAAGGCATTAAGTGTGTCTCGATACATTAGGAAAGCACAGTGATGTCTTCCTCTTCACCCAAATACTTCTGTGGCAAATTTGCAGCTCATTTCCATATACAGATTTCTTACTTTAAAAACTGTATATCTAGGTTAAACACTCATCAGGAGCTACTTTATATTGATAAAAGCATTTACTCCTCAAAAATGCTAATAAATTTATTTAGTTTCAGTACTGTGAGGGTATTGATTTTCCAAAGACTGCATTTCAAAGTTTGATTGTCTCGAGGAAAGCCAATGATAACTGCAAAAATTAAGATGTCCATTTAGAATTCCTTTACTTACATATATTTTTAGATACAGCCCCCAGAAAGAGTGTGAAATATGTGAAGACAGTGCACATTCTGCTTTCCTAACTCAAGTTTTCAGAGTACAGACATAACACAAGAAATCTCAATGCAACTGTAACAGCAGCATACTCTTTCTGCTTGCACCTTGTAGAAAGGAGAAAGTAGAGCAAGTCAAATATAAATAATAGCTTCTTACCCTCTGAAAGTGAGGAAGATTTGATGGCAAGTATACCACAAGGAAAAGTTCAAGACTCAAGGCAGCTACTACAGAAATCAAATGAAGCCTTGACAAAGTGATCAGTAAAACTCAATCACAGCTTCAGCTTTAAAATGCAGAGAGATCTTCCTAGAGCATTTCACTGTCTGCACTCAAAATGTTTAGCCAATAATTTCTGCAATTAACTGGTGGGGAAAAAAGAAGATAAATCTCATCTTCAATGATTCTTCAGCATTTTTTGAAGTATTTTTAGTTGTCTACATTCACACGCTTCATAAACCCTCATCAGTCTCAAATTCTCTTAAGCCAGACTTCAGCTGGTAATGCTGATTTGTTTCTTTGCTCCAAGTAGTTCACACAGCTATCTGAAACCAAATAAGCACACTGAAACAAAAAACCCTGCTCCAGGTAACCATGACCAGCATCTAAACCTACAGAAAAGGACAAAAGGAATCTTTAAGTATACTTGGCTGATGTGAGAGCTTCAAAGACCTTCAGAAAGCAGTTAATGAGTGAGCTTATTTTAAAACTGGTAACACACAAATGACAAAAGAAAAACACTACTTCTGCCATTTATTTCTCATCTGCACACAACTCATATTGCTGACATTAGACGAGTTGGCAACCTGTGAAGTTTTTAAATGCGTTCATATGAGTTAACTGCTTTTGAATGTGACATTTAATACTTTTCTATACATTTGCCTAAGAAGTGCATTACACTGCTATGGTATAGTAAACATGAACATCACTATTCACATGAGGATATTTCAGTGTCAGTGCTTAAGAATACAACACACTTTTTGCAACTTCTCTTAACACTGCATATTTGCAGTTTCAGTATCATACATACATGCTAAACAAACTATAACCCGTTTATTGAGATATATGGGGGTTTGCTACTGCTTTTATTGTGGTCTCCTGTTATCAACTGTGTAATTGACCATTTCTTTCCATATAAATGAAACTAAAGTTTTAACTCTATGTATTTTGAGAAAAGATTAATTTCTAAGTGTTGTCTACACACTTGGTTTCCAGAAGACTAGTAAACAAACCCTTAGTCTACTCTGTTCAGAAAGCATCACCACATCTGTGTTAAGTAGCATACTGATCTGTCTGGACATCAGCAAAAGATAATATTCATGTAAAATGGACAAAGTGAAGATCTCCATTTGACAGATTTGTGCCTTCCAGCTTGAGTCTATCATCCTTCTCATACAGAGACATGCTAAGTTATATATTATTGTTTCATGACAGCTAGTGTGAAAATCAGAGCCTTGAATGCAAAGATACACCAACTTGTCCCTCACCCTAACTCACTGAACTTACCATGCCTCCAAGCAAGACTCTCCTCTGGTCTTCAGTCAATTACCCAGAGCAATGTCAGGATAACGGGACCTGACAGTTTTTACAGTAATAATGCCATAAACCACCCTAAAGGAGCTTCGCATCAACCAGCAAGAAGCAATTACCTTGATTCTTAACTCACTACCAGTCAGTAGAAGAGTTTTATCTACTCAGAGACACTAACTCTCAGCTGTAAGAATGCAAATCAGATATTTCCCCTTTAAAAAGCAGCCCCAGTGACTTTTCCAAGACACTGCTCACAGATGCCCACTTATCTGTACAGGTCTCTCTAAGCAAATTACTACTGAGCAGTATTTTAATTCTACTACAAAATATTCACCTAAGAAGCACATACTGTGGTATTTTGTAGAGTAGAAAAACAAAAAAAGGTGAATGAAGTGGCTTTTTAAGAAGGTGCATGCTAAACTACATCATCAAATAATGGAAATCGTCTTATGCAAAGATGATGTGAAGAAGATTTTTGAGGTAAGAGAGCTATATAAAGGAAACAGGATCTGCGTTGGGTATTTTCAATTCCTTATGTTACCAAAGTTAAAAATTGTTAAAGAGGAAGAAGCAAATATATGTCACTACATGTCCAAGGATAACGTCAAATGTAAGAGATAAGAATTCTACCTACAAATATTTACAGTTTCTCCCTCAGTCCACCTTTCAAGTTTTCCTGCAATTATTAATAGATAATAAGATCAACATGAATGTCCTCTGTCCCTTTAATATACCTGCGGGTAAGCTTTTCAAGATTTTAGGATGTCTCTTAGCATTCATAAGCATTCCTCAATTTTCTGTATCTCATTTTTGGCTTATTTCAGGTCATCCCATAGTTTCCATAACCCCAAAACTACCTGACCTAGACAAGAGAAATGGTAGTAGAAAGACAATTACTTTTCACCTAAATTGAAAGCTGGGTTGACTCTCTATTCCATTCTATTTGAACTATTTCTCATCACTTCAAGGTATCTTTCATGTCATAAGGAAACTGATAATGAGAATATTCTGCACTTCTTTGAATTAGAATTTATGTAACATTAAGAACTTTTACAATTTACAATACTAGCAGATTTCTCCCTCCCTTGTCTCAAGGAGAACACAAGGGGTTATCTAAACATATCCTGCCCCAAGTCATTGTATCTGTTCATTAAAGTACTCACTTCTCAAAATCAGTTCTGTAAAAGTAAATATATTTCCAGAGTAAATGACACCTACTTACGAATTTAATACTGTTGCATCCAAGTTATTACCTGACCTGAAACCAACTGATCTCAGCTTTCTGGAACAAAAAGATTCTTCTACCAGTCAGAGCTTTACAGTGTCAGCACCTGAAGCTCTACGTAACAGTACTAAGGAAAACATTAACTAAGTCACATAATCATTGGGAAGTGTTACGTATTTGTAAATAGTTCTAGACTCTGTGAGACTCAATCTTTCAAATATTTGAGACTTTTTACTAATACCTGAACCTCCCTATAGCTGGAGACTAAGTTTTACATGCCCTCTTATGTAGCACATTACTACCTCATGAGAGAATAAAAAACTCCTAAATTACCAGAAAGGTAGGTGGATGAAGATTTAACAGAACTCTACAATGGGACTTCAACCTCTACAATCCTATATTCAGGTAAATAAGTTTTACGAACAACATCTGCTTGTGAAGTTGGCCGTCCCAGCAAGCGGTATTTGCACATCTTCACCAGACTGCTGCAATTCTTGACACTGCAGATCGTAGTTATCCACATCTTGGTGGAAAACACGAGGGAACCGCTCGTGAAAAAAACTGAAGCTATGCTAAACCACTAAAAAAAATACACTGATCTTGTAGTAGTAACAGAGAAAGGAAAAGATGTTTCAGTTCTGACCTAATCCCCACTGGCACTGTGGGCTTACGGGGACCACAGGGGTAAGCGCTCAGCATCATTCAAAAGACTGCCTGTCTGTCCTAGAAAACCTCTCTCTTCTAAAGGGCAGCTAAAAGTTACCTTCAAAAGGCAACATGTCCAACTCTCCATATTTATTAAATTACAAGCACTAGAGGGTGACCTTAGAGCTTGACTGGAGTACAGCTCCAGGGCAAAAAAATATCCTAAATCTATTTTTGAACTCCCTAAATCTATTATCTTGCCCATCTATGCTGGCACATGAAATGGGAAAGAAGACACAGTACTGTTCCACAAACACATGAAGTATAATCCATATAAGACATTATAATGAAGATGGAAGTTAACCTGCCCCACAAAGTTAAGCTTAACGAAATCCCACTGCTAATTCAATTAAAGGACTGTGATGTAAGAGAAACAAGCCATTCCCCCTATCCAAGCAAACACACAAATTCTCATTCGAAGCTACATGTTCGTGGGAGGAAAAGCAAAAAATAAAACCAAAACCCCAATACTCAAATACTTTTTTACCATGCATCTTATTTTCACCTTGTATATATATGATTGTCTTATTAGGAAGTCAAGAAATCTCCTACCTGAACCATGTATTTTCCTGAGGATACACAAGTCTGTAAAACTAAAATTCCTGGGATGGTGAACACCCACCTTTAGTAATTGAGCCATATGTCCCTTACACAGTTAACATAAAGGGTTGTGAATAAAAATTAGAAAGCGCAAAAATATTTTGCTACTAGTGGGCCCCCATAAATTTACAAAGTTATTTTTGATAACAGGAGAGCGATGAAGTTGGAATTTACTTTGTCTTATTAGTGTCCAGTTGCCATATTCAGTAAGCCCTGACAATATTAATAAATGTTTAGATGTAGAAAAAGCTCTGTCTTGGCAGTTCTTTTCACAGAAGGCAGATGTTGATAACAACAACCCCAGGCTTCTTGTGACCTACTTAAAGGGCCAATATACCACTTCATTGTCCTCCCATGCTGCTGAAGCCTAGACAGACAAATCACCCACAGTAATTTCAGTATAACTGACTGTGGGATGCTCCCCCATTCAAACATGGTATGAGAGTAAAAGTGAGGGTGGATGCTTCACCTTCCATTTAAAGGCTTAAAAGCATAAAAAGAGGACAGAAAATAGGAAGTTCAAGCAGCTGATGCTTTGGACAGTGAAAATGATCTGGGAATCATCTGCGTTAAGAAAACAGGTCTGTGTCTCTGTGCACTGTTTACACAGACATTAGCCATGCTTTCTTCCTTCCTACGTACTGAACCACTCAGATAGCATTGATGCAACATTAAAACACAAACAGGCCATAGAAAACCTTGTTTGTCCTCTTCCACTGTTAGTGGTTCTGACTATAATGACACTCTACAGTATTATTATCAACAATGATTTCACTACTCCAACTTTCTCATTCAGATTTAAGTACAATTCTAGTCTCACTCTGTAATTTTGATTTAACTTCCTTCTTATCTTTCATTTTATATAAAATACATTTCCTTCCAGTCTTGATTTTGACCAACAGTTCTATTAGTTACTTGATCCAGAATTACTGTAAGGATCAGAAATAAACTATCTCCAGAAGCAGGCCTGAAATACGATGACTTGTGATCTCCATCTTCCATGGGTCATAGACTGTACCAGAAAGAAGGGAAAGCTTCTACTGAAAGACATCACAAGTGATGATCTAGAGCAGCAAGAGATAACTCTCCTCCTCAAAGGCAAGACTGACGTGTTGTTGAGACTGAGCAAGAATCTATTTTGTCAGATTACAGAGGTATGAACTGACAGATACAAAAAGATTATTATACTATTCTAGAAGGAATGCACCAACTGCTTCTGATAAGTAAATACAGGAAAATTACTGTAATGGGTAATAGAACTATAACAGTAAAACCAATCTAATTTCCCCCCAAACTGCAACAGATTCAAGCAATAACCTAGTAGTACACAGGATAAGCTCACAGAAGAAACTGCTCTGCTCCTGTAAGCGCAGAGTTATGCTTTCACTCAAGTTGACTGCTAATTGTTGCACCTATGCAACATCTTGTACATACGCAACACCTAGTTGACGAGCAACTCTAAGTAATCAATAAAAAGAATTTACATTAAATCTTTTGGAAATATGCATGCAACTCCCCATTACAGCGCTCAGACCTGGAATTCTATTCAAAATCTGCTCTGAGACAGCTACTCCTTTTCATATCTAAGAGACCAAAGAGATGTTTCATGCCAAAATCTTCATAGTCAAACCAGAATTTACAAGTCTCACAGGCCTCTAAATGCATTAATGAAGTTATACTAATTATTAGGTTGCCTTGACATCAAATGTAAGTATAGTGAGTGTGATTAACAGCAGCATTTCTAACACTGTGGTGGTACTGCCGGACATAAATGTCCATTTTACATCAATATGTAAGCAATATGAACACCTTGAAGAGGTGAACAAAGACCAGCAGGCGTAGTGACCTACCAGTGTTAAAGCAGAACATTAGTATTGTAGATACATATATAACAACACTGCTTTCCTTAGAATACCTTGTAGAATTTGTCCTCCATACAACTTGCAACTAAGCCTTATAAGAAACGCAGATATTAGCTAAAACTCTAGTCTTTTTAGAGTTCATGCATTTCAAATGCTGTTTACTTGAATCACAGACAACTGGAAGGTTCTAGAGCTGCAGCACCATGAACCAGTAACAGATAAATAATTTACACTGAGGTACATTTTCAGAAAATGAAGGCAAACAAAAAATATCTGGATGCTGATTTGTGTGGTAATTGAAAGCTCTCTCTTTTAGTAAAATATCAAATCCCACATTAGGAAACTTCCAAATAATACTGAACCAAAACACAATACTACCTCCTTTTACAACATTTTGCTTTGGTTTTTTCTATTTAAAAAAGATTTGCAGAAAGAGGCAGGGGATTAGAATAATATGAAAGTCTGTCGGGCAGTTAAAAGTCTTTATTATTATCTACTTTGCAAGTGAAACTGAACACAATTGCATGCGACCTTTTCCTATACTTTGAGAGGGGCAGTAAGGTAAGCGTAACAAAGTGGGGAAATACTGCAAACACATGAATGCTACCTTCTCAATGAGATACAGAATTGCTGAAAATGTGTTAAAAACCTACAAAGTATTCAGCAGAGTGAGTTTATTCTTTTTTAGAAATAGTTATAGCAGAAAACCCTCTTCATCTTCTGACAAAACAGGTCTGGCTCCGCACAGACAATAAGCACATTTTATATTACACTTTATGAAAAAAGTTTGGCTAACTGAAGAATTCTCTCTTCATTGCACAGCTTCTCAATTTGCTGTTACTCTCTCTAAAATATAGAGCAACACATTTTCCTCTGTTGCTGCACGCATGCTAAAGCATCAGCCTTTGTGCTTCTACAAAGTGACTTGCATATCTCATCTCCCACTCCTCTGCCATTCTTCAAGGATGCTGTCCTGCCCATCATCTTCTTATCTGGTGCTTCCCAAAATTCACCACAACACTGTCATATCAGCCCTGCTAGACTCGTCCTATTCAGAAGGCATAGCAGTTTCATGTGCTGCAGTTTCTCCACTTTTCTACCTGCTGGTTATAAAAGGAAGGAAAAGGTCAACACATATCAGAAGCCGGAAGACTTTCAGAGCATACCCTAAAACACAGCACAGGATAATGCACAGGAGCAGCACTTTGGCAGAAAAGACAAGCAATGCAATTCTCATGTGCCCATCACCCTTCCTCTTAGTTCAGTATTACCCAGGAAAAAGTTCTCAGGCATTACTACTCTTCCCTTGCCTATCCTTCCCCAGTGATGGACAGACCTTTATATAGGCTACATTCCCTGCTTGCTCACCAGAATTTACAACTTCTCTTTCCCTCTCCTTGTATGATCACTTCTGGTGTTAACACTGTAAAAAATATCAGTGGAATAACAACTGGACATTACAATTCCAAACAGCGTCTAGCTGTCATAAACTGTTTCTTGGTTTTACAGATACTTTCCAAGGCATGTGAAATTGTTGGCTTATTTAAAGGCAGTAGATCCATAACTCAAAAAGTACCTGACCGACAGGCATGCAAGAGAAGAATGTGATTAAACTGCTTAGAAGAACTGTCTGTAGGGCCGTGACTTCACATGCTATTTTTGGTGCAGCACATTTGGCACAAGAACTCAGAAGTTTCAGTCATACCAGAGTGTGTTCATCCTCATCACCTTTCCTTCCCTTAGATGGCAAAAGCAGTTTTTCAAAGACACTTGAATGAACATGTACCTGTCTTTCTTATTTCTCTCTTTTCCCCTAATTCAAATACCAATTTTATTTTCTAAGGTTATTTGCACATCTGTTGGTGAAAGCTGGTGCTCTGCCAGATCACCTCATCTCACATGAGGTCCTTAGACAAGACCTTACACCCTACACCACTTCTGGTACAGAGCTGTAGCTTGCATTTTACATGCACTCCCACTTGTGCAATACAAACATGCTATCATTCTGCTGACCTGTTACATTCTGTTTCTGAACACACAATCCACAAATAAACCCACTTCTATTGCGGTGATCTGACAACTGTTGCTCACTCAATCCCAGGGACTCCTGATTTTGCTGGTTTATGCTTGATATTTTCCTAGAATAACAGCCCATTTCTCTCATGCATTAACATATCTCTATACAGACCATGTATCATTTTGACACATTTTGCCTGCAGCCCTAGCTTTTTTATTATTTTCTACTCTTACTGTTATTTAATATGGCATTATTCACGCCTATATTCTCAATTAAATGCCAAATAAGGGAGACTGCCTCCTACTGGAAGCTTCTGGTTAGCTACCTAACAAAAACCAAAGCAAACCACCACAACACAAACACACATCTGTCTGCACTAAGTGCACCCTAGAAATTTAACGGCATTAAAAGATCCTACTATAAAGCCCTCAAAATTCACAGTAAATTGTTGCAAAGTTCTAAATTCCTTGAGTACCCTGTGAGCAGAGAGATGTACATGGGGATTATCTTTTTTGATAGCTAACCGGAACTGCCCCATGGGATGCAGCTTACTGAAAGAGACTTCTTTGTCTTTTTCACTAGTTAGAACCCACAATGTCACAACTACTTCAGGTTGTAAGCAATTTAAAAGAGATAAAATAAGTCAGTGCCTTATTTTTATTAAATTGCTAGTAAGTAGTGGTATCAGTGAACAGTAGCTGACAAGTCAATCAAGCAATATATTGTCCTATAGAGTCTATATTCTTCTAGTCAGTAACAAAGGGTGTCAAATTGGTAGCTGAGCAGCTAAACTACCCAATATTTCCCCATTTAAAATCAAAGGAAGTGAAGATTTCAGCTTCCCACGCAATAACACAGCGCTTTCAGGTTAAGTTACTTTCCTGTTCTAAACTCTCTGCTTAGGTAAATGCAAAAGAAAGTAATCTTTATTTTGCAGTCACACACCCTAAAACACCTCAGGTTCACACGTTACTCTTGTTCCCTAGTTCTCCTGTTATTTGATAGGAAGAGTAAAAGAAACAAGAATATGAAAGACCTGCTCTTGGAAGGCCATTGGCACTGCTATCCTTGCATTCATGTGTATCTTGGACTTTCTCCAGACCAGATATTTTGCCTGCACAAACATTACAAAGCTGTTTAGACACATGGATTCTATTTCATTCTGGAATGGCTCAACAGTACACAGATGAGCATCACGTCTCATATGCTTCTGCACTAATTTCTACTGCTCGAATTTAGAAGTCATGGAAGAAGGAAACACAAGCACAATACAAAACATTGCCACACTTGCCACTGCCATGTTGTAGCCACAAGAACACATTTTTATTGGTCTAAGATGACTGTTAGCCCAAGCTCACAAACACTCTGAGTGCAGGTGGAGAGTTCAGGAAGACATGCATGTTTCATGGTACTGTTACACAGACAAACAGACATATAAACACCTTCCCACTAATGAAGATATGACGTCCTAGAATGGACTCAAGGGTACAGATTAACACTTTGAGACATGTACCTGCACTGTACCACTAATGTGGTAGACAGCTTTGTGTTTCCAGTGGTTCATGAGATTTGCAACATTTGTGGGAAGGCAGTAATGCAGAAAGTAACATACAAGAATGGAAGAAACCCACCTTAAGTAATTCATAATGCTGAATACCATTCACACCAATGTCAGGATCGATGGCAGATGGGACAGAATAGCGAGAATTAATTGCTGTGTTTTCAGGGATAGAGATGTTAATAACCGTTGAGGGAAAGAGAGGAGCATTGTCATTTATATCCTCTATTAAGAATCTGATCTTGACCAGTCTGAAGACTTCATCAGGCAAAACAGCAACCTCCACCTCGTAAAAGCAGCGATTCTCACTAAAGATGCCAGCGCACAGCTTCTCTCGGTCTATGCGGTTCGCAGCTGTGAAAATCTCACCGGTGTTCTCCTCTACCCGTACCAATGGCACATCCCCAGTCTTATACACAAGCTTGAACTGCAGTGGTGAGGACAGGGGCACATCTGGGTCCAGCGTTAGGTTAAGATCCTTGAGCAAATTGCCAATGAGGACATTTTCAGGCAGTTCTTCCCTCACGGTATAATTCTTCTCCTGTGCGCCAGATTGCAATACAATACAGGCTAATAAGACTGCCAAGAGGTAGGTTCCAGACAGCAAGTCCATCTCCAGAATGACTAATGAATATTCGTGTAGAACACCAAGAGCAGCTGGAAAAAGGAATAGAAAGAAAAACAGTTAAAGGTATACGGAATATTGTGTTCAAGTGATGGAGGCATGAAAGTGGCACTTCCCAATGGAAAATAACCTGTTTGAAACCCTGTTAGTAAAGTAACATTAGATTAAACAGCCGTTTTTAAAACGTGTAAAATTTCTTGCACATTTTTTTTTACTTCAAACTGATTACCAAGAATCTCAGAACCGGATCACAGTGCATGAACCAATACACAAAAAAATCCCTACTGCTAGCATGACACTTTGCTTTGCACCTCAAGAAAACCTATTCCTTTGTGACATCTGCCACATGGTCTTCATTTTTTTGTTTCCAAAGAAAAAAGTAGGTAAGAAGTTTGCAAACAACCATCTGCTGAAAACCCAATCTTTTTATACGTCTTACTTAGAACACCAAAAAACACTTTCACCCAAGTACTGCACCAGCAAAATTATGTAATGCTTCTTAACAGCAAAGAAATCTGCCTACTTTTAATATAGAAACTTAAAATGACAAGAAAAAAGTTATCTAGAAGGAGTTTGGTGAACTTTAGCCAATGATGAATGGAAGGTTGGGGGAAGGGGAAGAGGAAACAGACTATGCAGTAGTAATTTCCTGAAGTATTCTGGGATACAGTGACACCTCTGAAGTGGGATACACACGTGTTCTGGCCTGAAGAAAATCTTGTACTTTTCAACCTAATTTCTGAACCACAGTATATTCTCCACTCAAGATAGTTAACAACTTCAAGAATCATAGAATCAGCTAGGTTGGAATAGAACTTTAAGACCAAGACCAGCCGTTCACCAGCACTGCCAAGTCCACTACTAAACCATGTCACCAAAGGCCTCATCTACATGGGTTTTGAGCATATCCAGGAACAATGATTCCACCACTGCCTTGGGCAGCCTGTTCCAGTGCCTGTCTATGCTTTCAGTAAAGAAACTCTTCCCAATATCCAAACTAAACCTTCCTTGGCACAGCTTGTGGCTGTTACCACTTGTTCTGTCATTTGTTAACTTGTTACCTGGGAGAACAGACCAGCCAAGAAAGAAGAAAGTAGAAAGAAAAATAAGTAGATTGAGATGACCGAGAGGCACATACATCTATCTATGTACCTACAACCTTCAGGTGAGAACCCTTAGAGAAAAAACACACTATTGAACATGCTTCCTTGCCTAATCTTTGCGTAATTCCCCCTTTCCAGGATTTTGGATAATCCAGGATAGCATTTCTGCAAGGTAGATGTTCAAGAGTTGCACCACAAATTCATTTTTTAGTTAATGAAATTTTAGCACCTACCAGTTTAGCATCTGTTTTAAATCCACTTGTACTAACTCATCCACATTCTCTTCATTGTGCAGGTAAAAATGTAATTCTTCGCCTGTCTTTTCTGATTTTATTCTCCCTGTCATAGTATAGATTGATTTACTCCTGCAGATCAAGTTGCAGCGGTTGAAGAAATCACTGAAGCCAGTAATTATCCTCACCTGTTAGTTACTGCCTTTCAGCACTACTATTTTCGGGACAATTTAAGTTAAATCATTTGACTTTGCAGTGAAACACATTAGGAACAATTAATGTTGCTGTTCCAGTTAAATTCTGCAACCTGCTTTTGATTGGGAATAAGTAACAGATAAAGAACATTCCAAATAGATCTGCAAAGGCGTATCTTTCCACGTCAGCATGATTTAACTGTAAAGCATTTTCTGGTTTTATGATTATACAGAAGGAGCAACATGAAATAAAAATCCAATCCTGCAAGTCTTTGCTTATGAAAAAAGGTATTGCTCACTGGAGTAATTCAATTAACCTGAATGAGATAGCTGACATGGGTGAGAAAGGAATATGCAGTTTATGTGGCAAAGTTACTGCATTACATGCAGTATTTCAGTAATTCATTGACTTATTTGCAATACTTCAGTAATTCAGTATAAGGCACAATACAACCTTATACAGACACCCAGAAGTGAAGAAAGAGTGCACTATAAACTCATTTTATAAATACATTATATTAACCTCTTAACATGTAAATAAGGAAGTCACAAGCAGACACTGATTACCATTAATGGCGACACTATGATAGCATGAATTTAATTTAAAAAAAATGGTGGAATTGTACAAACAGATTGGCTATGCCTGCAAGGATGCTGAGGAGGGACTCTTCATTAGGGATCAAAGTGACAGGACCAGGGGTAATGGGTTTAATCTTAAACCCGGAAAGTTCCGGTTACATGTAAGGAAGAGGTTCTTTACTGTGAGGGTGGTGAGGTACTGGAACAAGTTGCCCAAGGAAGTTTTGAACAATCCACCCCTGGCAGTGCTCAAGGCCAGGTTGAATGGAGTCTTGGGTGACATGGTTTAGTGCATGGTGTCCCTGCCCACCGCACAGGGGCTGGAACTAGATGATCTTATTGTCCATTCCAAACCTAACTATTCTACGATTCCTCATTAAATGTAGTATTTCTGCAAATACATCTCCAGTGATTGTCATTCCACCAAAGTGCCCCTGCACACTGAACCTGCAGAAAGCTCTTCTTTCAGCAAAAGTAGCTCTTTGACTCCACTATTATTAGAATAAATGTTTACGTTGTTTCCATGCAAAACACCAATAATAATGAAGAGTTCATATTTTTATGTTCCCCTCAAAATAAGAGTTTCAGAATGCTAGCATGTTCCACGTATACTGGAAAGCACTACTGCGCCACTTATTCATCTGTACCAGAAGTCAAAACTGAGAAACAACTAAACAGGGGAAAAACAACCAACCAACCAACCAACCAACCAACCAACCAAGAAGCAAACACGCAAAAACCTCTACACAACCTGATGTTTACAACATAGTATATTAAACTTACAGTTCATGTGAAGGGAGAGAAATAAATATACATAAAGATAAACCAAATTCCAGTCCCTATTCCAAATTCTTCTGTGACAATATTAACAAAAGTATTTCCTATAAAGTATGATATAAAAAATATTGTATAGTCCTGTATATACACCTTCCAAATAAATACTCTTACATTATTAGAAAAGCCTTTTGATTACTAATCAGGTTATTAGTGCTATAGTGCTTCTCTCTAGTCTTTAAGATACAGGGAATTTCAGTCACACAAATATTTATTTGACCTATCAAGTCTTACAAAGCGACTTGAGGATCAGTATGGAAATTGACCAGTCAAAAGAGTTCATGACAAACTTTTCTGAATCAATTCTGAAAGTTGGGGTAGCACCTGTATGTTATTTATATTACAAATAACTCAGAAGAACTCCTATACCCACTTTACCTGCAGTGGCACTTCTAAGGATTATGAAATAACAACAGCAGGACTCTTAGGAGGTTTCTCAGGGAACATGCAGGGTGGAACTTCTTGGCATTACATTACTATGGATATTTTTATTGCTTTCTTACAGGAAAAATGTTTGAACCAATCTATTAAAACTTTTTGAGTAATACTACATATGATAAAATATAGAAATAATAGAACACCATGTTAGACAAATACTAACATGATGACTTCTTATAGTGTCTTTTATCGCTATAGGTTTTCTTGAACTACAAAAGTGTATAGACACAAAACAGGTTGTGCTATGAGTTTTAACAGGAAGCTGGTCTCAAGGTAGAAAAAGAAACTACCATGACTTACAGCTCTTGAACTTCTGTAGAATCCACTATTTTAAAATGGTCTTTACTTGTCTTTCTCAGCCATCCTAGGAGCAGTTCTGAGCCTCTAAAACCTGTTCTAGAGCCAGAGACATTTAAGGAGGGAAAAGAAAAAATGCCCACAAAAAAAACACCCAACAGAACTCATGTTTTCTGCTTACATACACAGTGGAATACATTGCCCCATGGGGAAAGTGTTGTTTTTAAAGCATCCTATTCATACACTCATCACTGTATGTTGCCTGTCACTTGTGGCCATAGCACAGGAATACTATGGCAACAGCACTATAAACTAAAAAAGCATGAGGCACTTTTCTCAACCAAGTATTATTATTAAAGACCCCTACAATAATCAGAGTATTTCTAATGACATACACTATTTTTGTGCGTTATATATGTCTTATGTCATAGATACACACAACAAAACGGGAAAGCAATATAAACACAAGTGCCAAACCAAAAAGCAAGGCAAACAGAAAATGGAAATGGCGGTCAGTCAAAAGTGGGCATTAAGAGAAATTGTCAGGAGAGCACGTGAATGGTAACAGATGGTGGTACAAGTTAGAGATTAACTCGGGCAAAATAAAATATAAGAAGGAAAAAAGAATGGAACTGGCAGATAGGCAGTCACAGCACAGTGTGGAAACAGGCTTTCCTGACGACTGGGGCAGACTTAAAAAAGTACAGCTGGCTAAAGAGAGTAGTCTAACTCTAAAGGGCCTCTCATCAGCTCCAGCACTAACGCTTCAAAATAATAAGTAAAAAAATAAGTAAAAATAAGAATAAACCAATTGTTTAACAGTAATAAGTAAAAAAATAAGTAAAAAAATAATAAGAATAAACAAAATTGTTTAACAGAAGGTCACATGAAGCTTGCCAAGCCATTTTCCCAGCTTTTAAAAGAATGCCTTGATACCTGTACTGCTGACTGAGGTAACTAGTCAGGCAAATGGTCCAGATGGACAAGATCAAGGGTAGGAGGAGAAAAAAGAAACTTGACATTTGCTCCCTTTTGTCTATCTATGCCCTTAAATATATCCACTTTTCTATCAAAGACACTAAATATTAATGGCATCATTTAAATATTATCATTGTTCATTATTATCTTAATTTAGCACCTGTCAAATCATGCCTTGAATAGTAGACAGAACATTAAAGTTTTAACTACCTAATAGAGTATGATGCAAAGAATCTAAATCTCTTCTTTACACACAAGGCTCCATTTGGTCCCACCTGAGTCAGAATTCCCGTAGCTTATTACAGGACTCAACTGCTATTTCTTAGTTAAAGGACGACAGAGAAGCAGTGCATGTGGTAAAGAGTTCAGGTACTCAGTCCAGATGAAAAAAACATCATTTCTTGATACCAGGGTTCAGATTTTATCGACAGTAAGAATAAGTTAACACATACCTTGATTCGTTTAAGGAAATGGCTCATTTTGATGGTGGTTAAGTTTTGATCAAAAAGGCAGAGACTTAGAAACATACAGAGCTGCTACCTGACAAGGTTTCCCTTCCTCTCCCCACCCCACCCTCCTTCTGGAGGCCAGGCACAAATGATAACAACAAACCTGAACGCATTTTCACACTCCATAATGTTTCAAGCAGAAGTTATTTTGCAGCCATCAGTATTTATCCACATTATCTACTCTCTACATGGTATATTTCATGATCGTATCCAAAGAGAAAGACCTACTTCAAAGAGAAACAGACAATTTGCTATATTATCAAGGCTTTCAAATTTGCTCCCTCTTATGATTTTACTCTAAATCTACTAAGGGACTGATTTATTCTTTGATCTATTTTTTATTACCATGATGGTACCGACTTCAATGAGGTTTCTTTAATTTGACTTTTTTTCTGGTGATGAACAAAATGAAACTGGAAAATCTTTACCACGAGGACAAAACATCCATTTAAGTCAACAAAAGAATGAAGTAAGCATGAGTCACAACTTGCTTACAGTTGCACGCTCTCCTGATTCTTTAGAAATAGAATATGGGTTTTTTTCTTATTTTCCATCATTTGAGGAAATAAAAAGTTAATGACCAATAGGCAGATTCTTGCAGCCACAGGAAGCAGCAGCCAAGGTCTGAGAAACCAGCAATTGGTACATTCTTACTGAAGCATAATGCCATGCTCCTGATATTAATCCCCAACTACCAGGCAGAATGTTCATTAAAATTTGTATCAAGATGCTGGAAACAGTGAACAGAACTATAAATAAACAACAGGCAATAAGCATGCTGAATAGACAAATTGAAATCAATCACATTGATACATGGCATAAAGAGCAATTTCTTTTAATTGTTTTAAATGAATCCCTATGAACTGAAGTCTCATTTTTACTAAAATAGTAAGTACAGCCCAGTTTGGATAAATGCATCTAGCAACCACTCAGCAAATATTTTAAAAATATCTAGTAACTTCTTTCAGAAAACTCTGAGAATATGCAGGAACAAACGTATTAACATAGCAGCAACACTAAAATACAGCCCTGCTATTGCAGCGAAACAGGTCTGCACTAGAGATGCATAGAATGCTGAAAGTTGAGAACAGAAATCCTGGAAAAAGAGGTGCAGACCTCTGCCTGAAAAGCATGGCTATTTCCATTCCCTCAGAACCACCAGGATACCTCCGAAACAGAACACACAAGCAAACAAAACAACAAATCCCTCATAAAGCTGCTTAAATCTATAACTCTAAAGCTAATGCAACAATGCTCTACAAACTCAAACATATATTTATTACAATTCAATAACTGACTTTCAAAAGCACTATGAAAAAGTCAAGTTATTAATGGTATGATTCATAATGTCATTCTCTTACCATTTCAATTGTGTGTTTGCACATGTGAAGACATTTTACAAATCAAGTGAAAATTGCTCTAGTTTTGGTCCCTAAAAATCTCTTCATGCCTCAAATCTGAAAATTAAATCTCTGCTAAAGCAAACAAAAGAAAAGTCAGCCATGAACCTGGCAGGAGAAGGCATTATCACAGTAAGAAATTAGGTGAAACCACATATGTGATCTTTGGATGCATTTCAACTTAAAACATATTTATTTATTTATTTACTTTAAAAGTAAAGCTGATGTAAATCTGATTTGATTCAGCTGGGTCAAATCCTTTGAAATGGCAATTGTCAGGATTACCTGTTTCACGTGTAATGTATTTTGCTTTACTTTCCTCTCTGCTGGTTAACAGCTTTCATTATTGAATAATACTAAAAAGCATTTCACAGTGTCCAGTAAACAATTCAAGTATTTGTGAATTAGGACAGGAATATGGTCCACAGCTGAATGATGTTGGCTATCATTAAATACAATTCTGACTAGAGTCCAGTCATATGCATGACATTCTACAGTAGCAGAAATCAGCTGCCTTCTACCCAGTCCTTCAAAGCAGAGGGAACCACACTTACACTTCCCACTTAATCAAAACTTCCATTTCTGAGAACATTGTTTCCAAAGTTTAAAGAAAACACAGAAAAAAAAATATATATTGCCATTTTTTTCTTCTTAAAAAGTCTTGAGTTAAAAAAAAAAAATATATATTTTGTAATTCGTGTTAAAGGAAAGATGTGAAGATTCATGGATGTTATTTATCAGGATTCACATAGTTTAAGTGATACCAGAATCTTATTTTTTTTCTATACCTTTCTCTTTCAATCATGCAAGCCTTTATATTTCCATCAATTTCTCTCTGCCTCAGAATAACAAACACAGAGAAACCCAAGTGTCCTGTGAAATTACTTCCACAGGTTTTTATAACAAGCTTTTACAGTGTTTCAAGTCTAAAAGGAAAAGAGTAGCTGAACTTGATGGTAATTCTTGCTTAGTGAATTACCAGCATACCTACATAAGGCAGGACCAGGAGATTATAGCACCAATGTAAAATATACAGTTTTGTATTTGTACCAACCTCCCATCAGGCTGTCTGGAAATAGATGCTGTGCTCCATTTCCAATGTTCTGAAACTCATGAAGGATCATGCTAAACCATACGGAGTTCATACACTTACATGGTCCTTAATTACAATAATAGGTAACGGAACAGGTAAGCTATTTGATGATTAGCTGGTTATCTCCTTCTTCCTTGGTAAAATGGGAAAGGCAAAGTTCAGGCAGTTTTACATTCATCCTTGAGATCACTTCACAGAGGCAAAATGTTTCCTATTCAATTTATTTCCTTTGAACGTTTATACAGTACAGCAAAAATTAAATCTTAACAGCACAGTCTCCATGTCTTCAGAGAAGTCACAGTATGTTCTCCATCCAATAGCAGCAGAGCTACTCATTTGCACGTAGGGTTTCTTGCTCTTCTTAATGTTAGCTTAAATGTAAATGAGATTCAAAGTAGAAGCTACTGGTCAAGAGTTTAAAATACAAGTACATCATAAACCAGACTTTCTATACTTTAGCATATGTCTCACTAATTAACAGCCCCATCACCATGTTAGTTCAAAGCTGTCACATATAACATATGGATGCAGTATACAAGAATATGTATTTATAAACGACAAACTTGACTCTGGAATCTCCAAGAATAACATGAACATGAGAACTAACTGCACACATTGAAAGGCACTTTCTCCTCATTTATGTAGGGGTCCAAATGGCAGGAAAGCAATCAACACATTTTTTAGCTAACTGACCCTATCTAAACACACAGTATGAATAAAACATCACAGTATGTAATATTAAATTCTTCCAAGAGATGATGATTTGTGAGTAAGGCCTTCCCAAGGGCAGAACAAAACCACCTAAAGATAACTTATGCCAACATATGAACCAAAACCGAACCTCTTGCACAGGCAGGGTGAAAAATCACAACCGAATAAACAAAGCCATAAAACAACGTACGACAAAGCAAATAAATTAACGAAAAACCCCACAGATCAAGACAAAACAGAAAAACAGGACTGTAAGGGAACGCCTCTCAGCTCCTCCCGGAAGCGCTCACCCTAACCCCTGACAGCTCGAGGGCGCTCCTTCTGCACTCCTCCATGAGCCTCTAGCAGCACCTTCGCTCCTTTCTGCACGCAGACAAAGCTGCCGCCATCAGCTCGAGGGTCCCGCGGTGCACCCTACATGAACCCTGAGCAAGCACAGTGTGTGGTGCCCTATTCCCGACCACTCGCGGCCACGTTCCCCCCTGGAGCCCGAGGGCCACCCCGCTCCCGTCCTTCCTTCTGGAAGGTTCTTGATGGCCGCCCCGCTCCCGTTCTTCCTTCTGGAAGGCTCTTGATGGCCGCCCCGCTCCCGTCCTTCCTTCTGGAAGGCTCTTGATGGCCGCCCCGCTCCCGTTCTTCCTTCTGGAAGGCTCTTGATGGCCGCCCCGCTCCCGTCCTTCCTTCTGGAAGGCTCTTGATGGCCGCCCCGCTCCCGTTCTTCCTTCTGGAAGGCTCTTGATGGCCGCCCCGCTCCCGTCCTTCCTTCTGG